>CAJQZN010038568.1:0-33755 GCA_907164685.1 Colias eurytheme | reverse complement strand
ACTATGGTAGTAATAAACATCACTGCCACATAACACTATTAAAGAAAGCAATGAAATTATATCATAAAATAGAATTAAACTCAGATAATGAGTCACATAATATGTGCAATTATATTTATATCTAGGTAAGCGGTAAACATGTTTAAGAGAAGTTATTTTAGCTTTTGTGTTAAGTTTATACAATAAAAATACATTAATTAGACTATGGTAGCAATAAACAAACCTATAAAAGCTTAGACTTGTATTAAAAATAGATATTAATGATAGAAAACATACATCAAAATAGTTCACATATGAAAAACCTTATCTAGATCGTCTTCCGTACGTATATTGATAACTTTAGATTTATTGTCCTGCCTAGCGTAAATTCGGCCCCCACGAGTCCATATAAAACGCCAATTTTTGGTGCGTCCCAGCTTCTCCCGTGTGAGATAAAAAAGATTACGGTTTTCGTATGTAAGATGTTCGTTTAGGTAGAAACGGCATGGATCCCCGCTTAGCCCCGTCCCGCTGGTATCGGCGCTGCGTCGCACGCGCGCCGCCTGTAGTAGTTTATCACGCAAGGGTCTGCGGGTGAGACGTACTATTATGGGACGTGGTTGCGAGCTGGACTCGGGCAGACGCTTAGGCCCACGCCGGTGCGCGTTCGCTATATCTCGCTCATCTAGGGTTAGACCAATTTTTTGTGCAAGTGTGATAGTGGTGTGCAGTAGATTCTCTCCATTTGATTCAGGTATACCAGTAATCTCGACGTCATATAGTAGTTTCTCTTGTTCGGAGTCGTTCAGCTTTCCCTTTAGGGACTCAATCGATTCCTGATTCTGTTGAACTTGTTTCTGGCCGATCTCGATGCATGGTTCAGATTCAAGATGTGATACGCGTTCCTCTATACTATCCAACCTTGAGCCAAAATTGGAGACCAGAGTGGATAGACGAGATATCTCTAAACGGAAGCTGGATAACTCGGACCGTAGAAGCTTGATCTCTTGTATTAGAGATGTTGAGCCCTGTGGGGAGGTGCTGACATCTTCAAAGTTATCCGATTCTTGGCTTTCAGGCTGAGTATCATCAACAGTTTTAGAGGTTGTTTTAGTAGTACATATTTTGCAAATCCACTTGTTATTATTACGGGACGACGGGCTTATATGATTACACTGCCTGTGGTAAGTTATATTGCATTTATTACATTTTGTGCTATCTGACGCCCCGAAGAACTTTCCACAACTGTTGCATTTGTTTGCCATGTTTATTCAAGCTTCGATTTATGATGAAGGAACGATTAATTATGTAAAATATTAACGTGATGGCCCAGATTATAACGTTTTGTATATAAATTGTGTATAAATGACTTCAAATCGTACTTAGCACTTAGCACACTTTCAGATGTTCGGTTGAGAATTTTAAATCGGCTCACGGCTGTTTGACAGTTGGCACTTTTTAACGTTTTTACACTAATGCAGTATATAAATTAAAGTTTTATACGGTTCGTTATTAAATAGTAGGTTAGATTATCACTCAAATACACATTTAGAACTTTCTAGCTATGATAAAATACTTTTTATAATATAAAATTTACGGAGCTTAAACTGACACTCCAACTGTCATTTCCATAGATCAATAATGATGAAATATTAAAATTACAAACCAAAGCATCCGGCTTTCCTTCATGAAACTCCCACAGTTCCTTCAAAGGGAAGTCAGCACAAACATCACCATTAAGGAGAAAGAATGCTGCTGGGTTACCAGCCCGCACTTGGTCTCTGAAATGGTATAGACCTCCTCCTGTTCCTAATGGCATGAACTCATGGAGATATCTGCAAGTTTTTGAAGTGAATGTTAATGAAACAAAGAACAATGAAAGGGAAAAAGAAGAAAGGAAAGCTTTTTCTTTTATTAAATGTAGTGTTTAGAGTTTCAATTGGATAAATATAACAACATGGGTTGATAGTTCAACTTGAATCAACAAAGCTAAAAATTTTATATTGCTAATAATACTCTGGATAATTTAGCTTTCTTATAGTTCATAATAAAGCTACATTAACCTGACTATCTATACATATAATAAAATCGTAGGAAAGTCAAAACTGTACATTGAATATTTTTTTAAAAGAATACATATTCCATGATCTATAATCGATATAGAAGCCAAAAATATAGTTTTTAGAATTTTTGTCTGTTTGTCTGTTTGTCTGTTTGTCTGTTTGTCTGTATGTTTGTCCGAGCTAATCTCGAAAAGTACTGCATAGATTGACTTCAAATTTTGCATGAATATTACTAACAGGTCGAGTGAGGTTTTTTTAAACATATTATCATGCTATCACCTCCCGGGGAGGAGCTGTGAACCTTTACTTTTCTTACGTATTCCGTGTACTACGACAGCGTACAATCTAAAGACTCATGTTTAAATGTTGTTTTTGAGTAAGCCATGCTATTATCTAGCTTTACACTATAAAAACTACGTCATTTACGTAATTTGGGCAGAGAAACTGTTTAATGAATCTTAGTACTATAAAGACAAATTTGATTCAGCGCCATCTATGAGATTTCGTAAAAATCAAATCAATTTACATGTTAACACTACTGAACACAATGTTAAAAATTAATAATTTAAATATAATTATGTTAGTTATTTATTTAACTCTTTAACCCATAATAAATCTTCCCTTCCCTATAAGGTGCGCTTATAATTCGTGTGAATATACTACATTTTTAAAAGTGAGGGTAGATGTATATTATTTTAAGTCAAACTAGACACCATTACAGTTAATCTAATATTGATTGTGTTCATTGGTTACATTTTTAAAAATCTTCGTGTTTTAATAATTCGATCACGAGGCGGGACTCTAATACAAAAAGGTTAGTTCGTTGATAATTATTATTCTTTCATCATTTACATGTTGTTAGTAAAAAATAATATACTTTGACTGTTAATACTTTTGTTCAGTATTTATCTATATGATTATTGCTTGGTAATTAATATATTTTCATGTCGTATACCTAATTATAAACATAAGTGTGATGTGAAACTAGCTGGATTTATTTTTACACACTCACAGTCTTATATTTTGTGTTAATGTTAAAATAAATATTTCCTTTTTTCTGATGGTGTTGCCATCGAATTAAACCGCGCTGTCGTTTCGTTCACAAAAAGTCATGTTATTAGGACCGAATATGTAGCCGCCTCAACTTACGGAAACGAGAGTAACCTGCGTTGTCTGTTAGTTATTGTATAGTCGAATTTAACGTTACATGGAAATTGGAATCTAAATATATGTATACCTACTTATATTAAATCTGTAGAGGTCAATTCTGCACATGAAATATATTTCCTAAATAACTATTATCTATATCTACATATAATAAAATCGTAGGAAAGTCAAAACTGTACATTGAATATTTTTTTAAAAGAATACATAATTCATGATCTATAATCGATATAGAAGCCAAAAACATAGTTTTTAGAATTTTTGTCTGTTTGTCGGTTTGTCTGTTTGTCTGTTTGTCTGTATGTTTGACCGGGCTAATCTCGAAAAGTACTGCATAGATTGACTTCAAATTTTGCATGAATATTACTAACAGGTCGGGTCAGGCTATAGGCTACATAATTATTATCAAGCTATCACCTGCGGGGGAGGAGCTGTGAACCTTTATTCTTCTTACGTATTCTCTGTACTACGATAGCGTACAATCTAAAGACTCATGTTTAAATGTTGTTTTTGAGTAAGCCATGCTATTGTCTACCTTTACACTATAAAAACTACGTCATTTAAGTAATTTTGGCAGAGAAACAGTATAATGAATCTTAGTAGTATAAAGACAAATTTAAAACAGCGCCATCTATGAGATTTCATTAAAATCAAATCAATTTACATAATATTAACGCTTCTTGGAAATTCATAATTTAAATATTATGATGTTGGTGAGGTTGTTTTTTTTAAAGTTAAATAAATAATTCATATCTTCCCAGAGTCCATTTCAGGTGCGCTTATATTTCATGTGAATATATGTACTAAATTTTTATAAGTGAGGGTAGATGTTTATTATTTGATGTCAAACAAGACACCATTACAGTTAATATAGGTAATTATAGTAGATAACAGTGATTGTGTTCATTCGTTACATTGTTATAAATCTTCAGCTTTTTTTTTTAATTTTCGCCTTCTTGCGTTCCCACAAAAGATAAGTTGTAACTTTTGTATTTATTCTTTATAATTATAATTATATAGTTAGACTCATGTTTTATTAGTTAAAGTTAAGTATGACAAAATAAGAAAATGATGAAATTTTATTTTTATGTAGGTATAACTTTTACAAGACTATAAAGAAGGTCACTTTAGTTCTTGATAAAACTTTATTTGTTAGTAGCTTTTTAATAAAATAAGGTACGGTTATCTTTTGATTTTTTTTATTAACAGATTCAATGTTAATAAAAATTGGCGATTTGCGTGAGGATGTAGTGGAAATTAGTAACCTTGCGCGTGGTCAATCATCAATACATATAATAAAATTCTAGAAAAGTGATGTCTGTACAATGAAAATATGTAAAAAAAATTAGCAGGGGTTAAATTATTAAATCGATCCCAAACCCAAAACTGTAGTTAAAGCATATTTTCCGACGCTGGTTCTTAGATAAAGTGTATCAAAATCGGTTCATCCATTTATTATACCTTTATAGGGGTAAAAGTGGGAATGTGGGAAAAAATATTAGTTATATTTTTATCCAATTCGGTTTATCCATTACAGCTTCTATTAGATTACAGCGGTAAAAGTGGGAATGAACAATAATGGAATGTTGTCAAATAATATACTCAAGCGGTAGATATATCAAAATATGAAAGAGCAACGTGTGAATTACAATTAATAATGTTTTATCGAAATCGGTTCATCCGTTTATTACATATAGGGCACTTTAGGGGTGACAGTGGTTATATAAATAAACCAAATGGAGCATCAAACGACAGGATATGACGTGTACATATAGGTACAATTAGATAATATGGTTTACATCAAAATCGGTTATCCCATTTACTAGGGGTGGAAAGGGAATGGGTTGAAAGTCTATTAAAGAAGAGGGGGATATGGGAGCGAGAGGATAGCCACACACTGGAAATTTTGAACTCTACTCAAAGCCACATAGGCCTGGCCCTTGGCAATTTTTTTTCCTAAAGATACCACTTCTTTTGTCACTGTGGTCCATTACAATTTGTGCACGGTTGATGATGATGTCAAGGAGCAACAAACTTATAGATATCAATATGATATAGGAATGTAAAATAGAGGTAAGTCTCGCTTACTTGAAAATAAGAAACCGAAGTTTAAAATTTAAAAATTAAAAAAAAAACCAACGCAACGAATGTAAAGGAATAAATAATAATTTTACAAACTTCCCGAGGATCTTTAAAATTAAGTACCATTATAAAAAAAATATAATATATGATATGATAATGATGGTATGGCAGCTCCGACGACTTTGTTTTTTTATTTTTATAAATATTTAAAATGGTATTTATTAATTTTTATTGCACGGTCTAAACGGTTTAGTTACTACAAGCGTGAGACAGGAAAGATCTGCAGGCCGAGACGGCAGAGATTAGAATAAACGCTATGGAATAGAAACTGCTATCGCTAATTATTATTGACATAAGCTCATCACATTTTAGTAATGGTTCGGTCACACTACCAAAATTACGACGACGACAACGACCACAATTCTCATCCAGACCAAATTTGTTCAAAATAAAATATTAAAATTTCCCGTCATACTGGTACTCGGAAGAAAAAAATTTCGAGGTCAATTAATAAAAAATAGATTTTTTTCGATTTTCTAGGAGCTACCGTTTCTACGAAAAATCTATTTATTCATTCATTAAAAAAAAATTCCAAGCACCAGAACGACAGGAAATTTTAATATTTTATTCTAATTGTGTTTAGCACTATTTTGTTAAATTGCGACTGGATGAAAATTTTGTTTGTGGTCGTCGTCGTCGTTGGTAGGGTGAACAAATCCTTAGCAAAACATCATACGCTTATGTCAATTATTAGTATCGATAGCGGATTCTATTCCTTTGCGTTTTGACGTTTGTCTCGGCGCTCAGTTGCTTCACGATTTATTAACAAAAACATCCATACAAGGAAGGAAGAAAAATAAATTTGCTCCCTTCCCCTCTGGTGCCTAAAAATAAATTTTACGTAGAAAATTAATTAGGTATTTATTTTTTTATTTTTTAGCTCAGTTTAGTAATAAATTTTACTAATAGTTCTTTGTATTATTTATGGTAGTACGTGTTTTTCCTTTAAATTCAATAAAAAAGAAGGGTTGCACTCCGGGAGTGCCGGCAGAAGTGAATACTTGATTATTAACGTTGAGCATGTTTGATATTTTGGAATGGTATTCGTCTTACGCTTTTTCGATCAGGTCACGTGTCCTGACGCGAGTTTAAGATTTTATACCCATTACAGAAAAAGTGCTCAACGCCGCTAAAAGGTTTTCACTTCAAAAATTAAGTAGTAACTACTATACAGTCACTATTCCACGCGGACGAAGTCGCGGGCACAGCTAGTTATTATTATGACTGGATGAAAGAAGATAAATTACTTTTGAAATTGAATGACAGAAGAAGACATTGGTAGTGTAGCAAAACAATGTTTAATTTTGAAGCAAAATCAAAAGCACATTTGAATTTTGGTGTAAGTAGGTATTAGAGTGTAGATAAATCTAAATTAATTTACCTTATAATTAAATGATACTCTTTCTGCATATCACTCACAAACTGTGCCATCAAGGTGGCTGGGTAGGACCCAATAATTAATATTTCTTTACATTCTTCCAACTTAGCACATGCTGCTATGTGATGCTGTATTAACGGTAAGCCAGCTATGGGAAATAGAGGTTTGGGTGTATCTAAAGATAGAGGCCTGAACCTTGTGCCTGAAAAGAGGTTTAATATTATTTTTTGTGACTTGGTGGTTATATTAATAGCTATATTATATGTTGCTATTTAGTTACGTACAGTAAGTATTCATGTTTCACTTCAATTTGAGATAAAAAGACAAAATATTGTTAATTATACAAAACATGTTATAAAACTATGAATCTAAAATACGTGTTACATTCTTATTAAAACTAAAGATGTTTCAAGGATTTGTATGACAAGACATTATATGGAATGCATACAATGTAAACTTTACGGTATAATTTCTTATCAATAGTTAACACTATTGAACAAAAGATTGAAAAACCGTGATGTTTGCTTACCTTTTTGTGGTCCCCCAATAAGTATCACAGCTTTCAACATTGTACATTAATTTACAATGTTAAATCATTAAACGATTATGTACAGAATTATCAATAAACTTAGTTTTAACTTTTATGTTTGTTTACAATGCAGTTCTAGATATACATTGAGTAGGTACTTGCAACCGGCTCGAATTCGGAATTCCGTTTACGACTAGACAGATAAGAAATTACACGTCATACATTTATCAAATGTCAGCTTGACGGAACGCAAGTTACCATTATATAAAAAGAAGGAGTTAAGTTTAGAAATAGGAATTAAATTAACGATATAGTAACGATTAAAAGTAATGAAATCACATTGATAATATTATGCAAAATATTATGTAAGTTATTATTAATATTAATATGTTTGATAAAAGTAAGCTCGTTTTTACAATGTGAGGTGTGAAACCTGCTTAAGATGATCTTAGCCTTAGCTTAGCACAATAATTAAAAAAATATATATTTTTATTTTATTTTTAATTATGGAATTAGAATTTAACTTTTTATGTACTGATTCGTAGACGCCTTCGCATTCACTTATGTTTTTTTATTTACATAATATTATGTGATAATATTTTACAACATACCTCTTTTTTTAATGATGAGGTATTTCTAGATTGTTAGTGAATTTCGAATGAAAAGTTCGCCAAGTTTGAAAAATAATGTGGGTACCATTGCCGTTTGACGCTTTTCAAGTTTTTGAAATTATTGTCATTGTCGTTATACAGGTAAGAAATATTTTGCTATCGTATCTATTATAATAAAAATGAATCACCAAATGTGTTGGTAAGTGCAAAACTCGGAAATGGCTGAAAGCTGAAAGAGAAAACGTAAACATGTACCACGAGCGAAGCCGTGGCGGTAGTACGAATATAAAATTTTTGGAAGGACAATAATTCATTACTGTGTGTGATTACGAATGGGAAAATCATGTCTACTGTTTTAGCCAGTTTCATTTCTTGCATATTATAATGTCCTTATAAAGCGTATTAATTATACCTACCTGTTTAGGTAGGTACTTACAAATTATAACGAGTACGGTCTATGTTCATTTATTATACCTTAATAACACGTTTATTTATGATTCGATATTATAATATCCAGATCGTATTATTAATGGTCCTTATTATGGCATACATAAAAATATATGAAACTTGAGGCTCAGCCAATAAATATGACCGTTGACCTTGCGCAATCGAATAACGGGCAATTGTATTACGATACTGCGTGACCGTAATAAATCCAGAATATATAGTTATTTCCAATTGAAATGAATAGGATCCTGTTCAATTGATTTGAACAGAAATTATTCTGATCTGTTTATTAAATTACAAAAAAACGTCCTTTTTGTGTTTTGATGGGATTCACAAGAATTTTTCAATCAATACGGCATCAATAAGTTGAGAATTTATTTACTTTGTAAATAAGTATAAATCTAGATTCCAATCTATCATTTATTTTTATTAATAATACATAACTGTTAAAAATCTGAAAACTGAAAAAAAAATGTAGTACTATACTTGTTAATATTCTGTGGTAGTACGGAAATTTATTTAACGGCGCGGGCCTTTGATTGACTCTTTGAGTCATGATGAAGCTTAGATTATTGTAGAGCAAATGCAAAAATATCGTAATTAAAATACTCAATTCCAAAGCTTTTATAATTTATGTACCTAATTTAGTACAGTAAATAATAAATATATACATATAAAAAAAGACGTGTGGCACTCGGGGTCTGCCGCGGTAAAGCTATTGGCTATTGCATAGCATGCCTTCAAGCCACACCTCCGTGTCCGTCGGAGTGGGGAGCGTGAGGTTTTTTCGTTACGGAATTTCTCGATTCGGTCCCCGCGCTCAAGACCCGCGATAGAAGCTATGCAATAGCTTAAAAATCTGAAGCTGTTATTTCATAGTTGTGATACTGAGTTAGGTATTTAAATTTTAATTAAGAATACTCTAAAAACGAGTGGAAAAGAGACAGAAAGGAGGCGATTAATCTATACCAATATTATAAAGCACACACACTCACATTGTTACCCACACACCTTCCACACACTCACACACACACACACACACACACACACACAATATACTACCTACATACAGATTTAACATATTTTTGAAATGAAATGAAATAATACTAATTAACTAATCTAATAATTGTTTTTGAAATTTATTATATATTTGCAAATTGATTAATAGAATTATAAATTTTTTTTTTGTATTGCTTAATTGAACGTTGTATATAGTGTATCGGGAAGGCACAGCTGCTCCTGAAACACAGCGAAAGCTATATTTGTTTGTTTGTTTGTTTGGTTGGTTGAACGCGAACTATGGATCCGATTGGAAAAAAATCAGTGTTAGATACCATTTATATAAACACGCTTAGACCAATAAGAGCGGAGCAATGCAGGCAAAACCGCAGTGCACAGCTAGTAAGTAGTATTTTGAAATGTCTCTATCAATTTCTTATTTATTAGGTACCTTGGGAAGTATAGTGATTAGCAATAATAGCAAATTTACGGTTTTAACCTAACAGTATGTATACTATATTATCTATACTAATCTATAGTAGGTAAGGCTATATAATAATTATCATCTCGCTAAGACCAACAGGAGTGGAGCAATTCGAGTAAAACCGCACAGCACAGCTAGTTAATAATATATTTCATAACTTCAACACAAGTTTCCTTAGTAGGTATTCAGTGGCGTAGCTAGGGGGACAAGGGCCCTGGTGCATAGGGAAAGAATCGGGCCCTCCTCCTCCCCTCTTTCCGCGTAGTTTGAACTTATATTTGCGTTCAAAATTATTGATAAGAATAAGAATAGAAAACAGTAAGTGAACTTATCCCTAGTAGGCTAAATCCATACGTCGTCGTCTCGATTAGAATCTCCATGTGTTTAATAGAAGAAAAAGGGAATAAATAAACAACGACGCACATGACAATATAGAATATTTATTATACAGATGAGATTAATTAATGGAAAAAACGATTTTTAACAGAATTCCCCGCCCAATTCACAATCTCTTGCGCGCTTTAATTTTTGCGAATTCGTCTATAATTTCACTCAAATCCAAGTTTGATGCCGCCTCATTTTCTATTGCAATCCATACTAATATTATAAATACGAAAGTAACTCTGTCTGTCTGTCTGTTACTCAATCACGCCTTAACTACTGAACCAATTTGCATGAAATTTGGTATAGAGATATTTTGATACCCGAGAAAGGACATAGGCTACTTTTTATCCCGGGAAATAGGATAGGTTTTATCCCGGAAATCCCACGGGAACGGGAACTATGCGGGTTTTTCTTTGCCTGCGCGGGCGAAGCTGCGGGTGGAAAGCTAGTTAACGATAAATGTCGGAGGCGATCTTGTCGAATGCTGTTTCTTAAATATTTTTTTATAATCTTCAGTTTACTGAATGATCTTTCTGCTGCTGCGGAAGTAACAGGAATTGTATGAAACAGTAGCATCGCTGTATACACTTCCGTAAGGTCACATTCGAGCACGCCAAATTTTGTTATAATTTCTTTGCAAAGCTGGCGAATAGACCACGTCTCCATCAATTGAGGGAGAATCAGATGATATACATTAAGAAATTGGAGCGAGAAATTGGGTCCAATTATATCGCAATATTTCTTCTGAAACTGATCACATTTCTCGAGTAAAATCGTTTCATTCCAGCTAAGCAAGTTTTTTGGCATCAGGAAGTCGAACGATTTACAAACTGCACTCATAGCAATAAAACGCGCATCTAACTGATTGATTATTATGTCGAATTGTCGAGTACATTGTTGAAAATAGTTACTCTAAAGACTTCTTCCTGGTTTTCGAATCGGTGATCAGAAGCCAATTCATCGAAATGCTTTTTAGTTTTTCTTCGTCGCTTTTCTGGAAAGGTAGTATCGATATCGTATTTTCTCGCGGTTTCGGTGGCCTTGGATTTGAAGGACTCGAAGTCATTTCTATACTTTTTCAATTTATCCGTTGTTTCGTCCAATGATTTCGTCCAAAGTCGAATGGGGAAGCGCGGCGCGATCGGGCCGCACGATGTTTAACAGAATGGCGTATTTATTTATTTATTTATTTTAATAATTCGTAATTCGTCATAGCGCGGCCCGATCGGGTCGTTCGGTGTTTGAGAGGGTAGTCAATACTAAATAAATAAAATAAATATTATAGGACATTATTTAATTATTTATTATTAGTAACACTGTAACCGTTGCTGCTGCGTACAGTATGAAAATCAGTGATGTCATCTAATTTTGACAGTTGAACACTTTTACTGGAAACATTGATGAATTTAGTGTGTCGTAAATTTTTTTTTTTATGAAAAAAAAAATATTTTTTTTTCAAAGCTGAGGTTTGAGGGCCCCTGAGCTCCGGGGCCCTGGTGCACTGCACCACCTGGCCCTATGATAGCTACGCCACTGTAGGTATTAGAGATTAAAACAAAAAAGCGCTTCTAGTCAAACACAATGTTAAGTTTCACGCCTTCAGCCAAATGGAACTTCTGTGTTCCCATAATGCTTTCATAGTGTAACAAGTCATGTTGAGAATGTAGGTACTTAATAATACAGCTATAATAACGGAAAAATAAAATAATTACGTTCATTACATTAACAAAAACCTAACATAATCAAAAACAATTTGCTATTTACGGTGAAATGGCAACATTAATGGCTGTTTTTAAAAAAGAAAAAAAAAACAATAGACAATGAGTTTGAATTTCGAAGAATGCTTTTGATAGACGTGAATGCTGAATGTTTAATTAAGCGCTGGTCTGCTGTCTATGAATACGAATAGGGGAACGATGAACGAATCATTTTGGTTCGCTTCACACAATGATAGCTTAGCGCTGACTTCCGTATTACACAGAAGTTTTCAACCAACTAAAAAAAAGGTGGAGGTTTTCAATTCAACGGCATTTTTGGTTTGGTTATCTCAGAGCTTCCGAGAGCGTGAACCACAGCGTGAACCGATTTTGATGATTCTTTTTTTATTTGAAAGCTAAATTTTGTTCAGTTCTGGCAATTTGAAGGCGGTGTTTATGGTACATGTTTCACTTTTTTATTCCATAATTAGGTATTTTAGTGTTAATATTCGAAGCATTTAGAGGAAAATTACAGTGGAAGATATAATATGAGCACACATACCTAATACACATTATTATAAAACGGGGTTGGTTCGTGAGTCACCTGTAACGTTTCCATAATTTCTAGTTTCAGATTTAAATATATTCACGAAAAAATGAATACACTAGTTCCAAGAATAATTAATAATTACTAGTGTATAAATAAAACTTAAAAACTATCATGTTTTATTACAATGCAGTTAATTAATGCAATTCTTAATAGTTTTTTGTCCAAGCCAGACTCATACAGCTTTTATAAGCACTACAGCTTGTAATTTATTAAATAATTTACGGTTGTTTAAAAGTATTAAGTATCCAAGTTTAATATGCCTTTGCGTTCGAAGTTATAAAAGCAATCTTGAATAAATTATAAGTTTGAGCTATGTAGGTATATAAAGTATATAAATATATGTATCTCGTATATTTTGTTTTTTAACTTTGTTCCAGATGAAATCTTTGATATTCTTATAGTTAATCGATCGCCATTTTAATAAGTCGGCCCTGCGTTCGAAGTCAAGCATTACAATAATCTGATAAACTTAGGTAGGTACCTACTTATTACGTTAATGTAAGAGATAAGAGCATTATTTTTAATGATTAGTTTGTTTTTGGCAAAAGATTTTATGTGATATATTTTTACATAAAGTTTTAAAGTGTACCTAACTATTATAGTTTGGTAACTTTGACATTTAGGGAAATAGGGTTTGATAAACACTTTTAAATTCTATAATGTCCTATTTATTAATGTTCTTTAAAAATACATTTAATATTATTCAATTGAAGACAGTTAAATTATTTGAAAAACATATCTCTGTATCACGAAGGTATCACGTAATATAGAATACCTAAAGCATTTGAATCTTGAAACATAACAAAAACATCAAAAAGTTACCATGGCAACAAATACTCAAATATTTTTTGAGAACCTTTTTTTATATTTTGTAACATGAATTTCAAATGTTTTAGCAAATTTATTCTAGGAAAAAAATATTATGAAAACTCTATCCATAGCTTTAAATAAAAACTCAGCAATATTTATGCCATTTTTTGTATGAAAATATATTTTAAATAGGTAGGTACGTTATACGTTAAAACTGTTGAATAGGTTATCCGGGATATTATCCTATATACTTACCGTCCCTTATCCCTAAACTATAAGCAAGCCTTTATAGGATAGCATTATGGCTTATAACCTACAGAATGTTTTCAAAATTGTATTTCTCATAGCTTGAAACTGCATAATGTGCAATTGTATTACAATATCGTCCAGTCAATTGGTGAATCGGTCCAAAGCACGTCCAGTATATAATATTATGAATGGACTTACAAAGTGCTTGCAAGCAAATATCTCAAACGTTTGGATACACAGCAGTTTTGACTTTACAACGTTTGCTAAATGTTGAATATTAATCTAATCCATAATCTACGACCCAAATTACTTAAGCCGGGGTGCGAGGTGGGATTTCATAGATTACCAGCGTTATAATATGACATTAAATTATTGTATACATTCCCGATTATTCAAATTTCAAATAACTAAGTTTGTGGAGAAACTAGCCAATTAATTAACATAATATTAACTATATATCAACTCTTTTTTATATAATTTTGATATAGGAACACGATTGGGTAGGTACCTACAATATGCATACCTAGGACGCGAACATAATATAAACAGATATTTCTATAATTAATTATGTAGTTTTAACTTTAGATAGAAATATTGGATTTTTTAGTTTTACTTAGTTGGAAAACTTGTTTAGTTTTAATTTAGTCTCTTAATTTACTTATTTTATTAACATTTATTTTTTGTTTACAGGAAATAACAGCGGACAAATGACATGTTACTGAAGTCAGACATCATTCCCAAAGTGAATTTCGCAAATACATGCAGGAAAATTGTGGAACTTCTTACGAACCGAAGATAATAAATTACCCTGCCCTCAATCCATGAACTTTCAGATTCTGTCAGATATAAACGATGAAATTTTTGTTGGCGAATAACTGATTTTTCGGAGTTACTTTTTGTTTTACATAACTTCCGAACGATTATGAAGCGGGCCAACTTTTAATCTTTTGATTGAAGAACGAAAGCTCTTTTAAATGAAACACGTTTTTGGAGATTCTGACCATTCTTTTAGATTTGACGTCACTTCTGAGCTTATGATATTTTTATTGTTATCACCAAGTTATCACAAATACTGAATTATTGGTGTTGGCAACATTGAGACAATATTACTACGTATGGAGGAGACACCACGAACAAAATCTGTGCGCCATTTTTTTGCTCTAACTAAGTTTTAAAAATTATTATCTAGTTAGGTACTTAACGATGAAAGTTATTCCTTTGCACTTTTCCGTATTATTTGTATTATTTGTGCAATATCGTAACACACACGAAGGCATGTTTGATGCGTTTCACTTTAAAACCATTAAAAAATACCGCTCAACATACGTCACATGACGTATGTTGAGTGGAACATAAGTGATGTAGGCGGTGTCGTCTCCTATTAATATTATCTCAATGGTTGGCAATCAAAATTTATAGTCGAGTGAATTTGAATTGAAAATGGAATGTCAAAATTTTGTAATAATCTGTGGTTCAAAAAAAGATATATTAAAAATTTAAACTGTTTTGTAACCGTTTCTTATCCCAGACTATCTCTTCCCCTTTTAAGACAATAGATATGTACACAACTTTTATGAGATTAATACCTTTCTCAATATACTATAACCACGAGAGTTCTTAATCGTCTATAAAAGCAACATTTAAAATGCCAGAGTTCATATTATCTTTAGAAGTATCAGATTTTAGTGCTTATATGGAGAGCTTATTACCTACATAAGGTCATTGACATGTGTCAAAGGAAAATTGTATGGAATTTTCCGCACACGCAGTTTTAGCCAAAATATAACCTCATTGTTTCCTTTGAATAGAGTAAACATTAATTAATTATATTTAATAAAGGATGTAATGTAAAAATAATTGCGTTAAAAAGTTGGCCAAATATTTTAACGACTTTCGTTTTCTGCTACTTACTATTATTTTTCTTTTTATCCGGGGTTGTAATTTTTCGTACAAAAAGTTAAACAACATTACGGAAATTATTTTTAACATTATTTCAAAAATAAATGGAAATTATTAGATAAAGCATGATTATTATTTATTAAATAGGTATAAATTTCCATATGAAAAAAAAACTGAATAAAATTGATTTGATTTTGAAACTATGTGAATTTTTCTGTAACTTAACATAATGAATATATCATATGTACTTATTTCAGTTTCCTTAAGGCTGCAGTCTAGCAAAATTGCGTTTTCAACAAGTTATTTGACAATTTTTTCCCGGCTAATGAAATGATAAACTGAATTTTTTTTTCTTGTTTATCAATTAGTGTTATATACGCAATGCGCGTGAATTTTTTCACATTTATAAAGTTACTTTATGTTACCTTAATCAGGCCTTCAAGATAAGTCTCTTTCCCCCAAAGACATTTCGAGCTAAGTTTGTGCACTCACTACGTTGCAACCGATTACAATTTATACAATCTGATCAGCGCATTATTATCCTTATATAGTCGTTATTAAAAACTGCTGAATACAATTGCCGAAAAACTTATGATTTTCCTAATTAGAACGTTATAAATTCATTAAATTTCCCATTTTTTGCCTTACAAAATCTATTGATAAATACTGCTAAAAGTTATTTTTTCCATTAATTTATTCGAGTTGGTTGAAGACCAATGAGTATTAATCCTTTAAAAAAAATTTTTTTTGAATTTTGATAATTCTTTAAATATTAAAAAAATATTTAAAATAATTAGGAAAAATCCTAGCGAATTTCTTTAGTCGCGCTCCTTGGGCCGGAGCGTTCTGACGTGTGCTCTACGCTCGATTTTCCTTCATACCGAAGTGAAAGTTGCTCTACTTCATTAAATTTAATATTTTTGTTAATTGATTATTTTTATCTTAGTTTTGTGCAAATATTCGTATTTTTAAACATTTCATTTCGATATGGAAAATAAACGAAAAAAATACGCGTGTAGCTACTAGAAAAAAAATTATCTTCGAACATAAAGTTAATGAAACCAAATAGATTGCAAAGGTGATTGGCAACAATTTCTTTATTTTACGGGGTGTCAGTAAAGGGATGTATATTTCTTTAAAACTAAAGTAAGCTCATAAATTTTCTTATAATATATTTTTTTTGAAGTTCCAAAAATGTTTATTTTTCGTTTGAGAAATACGAAATATAATATAGACTTGTATTGAGAACTTGAACTTCCCAAGTTCATCCGGGGAAATCCCCATACGGGGAAAATGATTTGTTTACTCCAAAATTATATGCCGAGGTGTTTTAATTTTTTCTTCTAGTCATTTTCAACGTAGCGGCATGTTGTTTGATTATTAATTTTGTAACTTAAATACAGGATGTTGGTTTTATATTCTGATCTTACAGACGCGCTGACAAATTTAGTCCGCCATTTCTAGTTTAGTCCACCAACTCTAAGTACCAATATTAAAACGAATGGATTATCATCACATCATCAAAACTCAGATGTAATGGAAGATCACAATAACATAGAAAATTCAGTGGGTGTTGAGAACTAAACAAACACAAGTAACAGAGACGCGAAGAATAAAAAAAGTGGACGAAAACGATAATTCGTTGATGCTTTCCCTTTTCGACGTATTGTTAGGGTACATCACCAATCTGCAAAAAACAAAACTGATGATTCCCAATTGCTGATTAAAAATGAAAAACAAATAATCGACAACAGTGGTGAAAATTTGCTGATCACAATGAAACATCCTTCAGTGGTAGCAGATTTACTCATTTAAAATGTATCGGTGAACAGCGTAAAGGAGAGGAGGACAGGAAAACATTATGAATGTGGATGGTGGATTGTATACAGGGTGGATTGTATACATGTTAAGTATGTGCAGGCGATTATGACGTTATTATTGCAGGTATCAAAAAACTTAAAACTGATATCGAAATTACTTTACCTAATGAGCAAAATGACAATAATAACTTTTTAAAAGTATAACGAGAAATATCTAAAAAATTTACTTTAAACACTCCCATATCAAAAAGGGAAAATGGGACTAGTAGAAGTTAAATGTCTAATTCCGGCAAAAGACATGAATGCGGAAGATGCGGTTAAAAATAAAAAAAATTAATATTTGAAATACAATGCAAAAAATAACACTTTTGAAATACAAATAAGCAGACTTCTGCTTGTGCAACTAAACGTTGCAGAAGCAGAAGTCTGCTTATTTGCTGTTTAGACTGGAGTGAATCATTCGTTAAATATAGAATATATAAAAAATTATGTAACGTTTAGGCAAAATAAAATGATGGACCATTATCAAGATTTTACATAAATTGCCTACTGTCAGAATTGATTGATTCGAGACTTCAGCATTCGATGCCCATCAAGGACCCATCCTATATCATTCAAGCGATTGAAAAAAAAAGAGATAAATCCAGTGCAACCGATAAAGCATCAGAATGCTAGCAAAAGATTAATTAGGTTTATCAATATAAATCTATACAGGGTTACTTGTAAAACACCAGCAACCTCGCAGGACAAGATAGCTAACATCATAAGTAACAACATTTGTTCTACGACTTTTGGCATTAACGCAATAAATTATTTTTAAATGATTTTTAAGCTTTTATTGTACTCTCCTAACATTTGTAAGTCTATGTTCTATTCATAATCGAAAGGACGACGCGACGCCCCCTTCCCCCTCTCGTTCGCTTCTTGTTTACGTAATTTTTGGGATGCGCGTAGAGTTTATAATATTCAGACGGAAAATTAAATGAATATTTATTTTAGTATGAAAATAAAATCTAACTAATTATCATAAGTCGTAGAACAAATGTTGTTATTTATGATGGCTATCTTGTCCTGCGAGGTTGCTGGTGTTTTACAAGTAACCCTGTATATTATACATAATATAATAAATCTGTAGCAGACGCGAAGACCGACATCCGCGCGGACGGAGTCGCTAGCTAGCTAGTCAGAAATAAATATCTTTTGTTTTCATTTGCGTATTAACACAAACATTACATTTTTTTTATTATATACAAAATTTGTTTATCCGTTTTATTAGTTAAACTGAACAACTTTCACTAAGAAACTTAGGTCGAAAAAAATGTATAGAGTTATGCATTTTGTATGGAAAGCTTATTTTTTTTTTATATTTCGTCCAAATTTCTTTGTAAAAGTTGATCAGTTATATAAACATGAAGTTGAAGATATCAATAGAAAGTATTCGCAAATTTTGTGTACTGATAAAAAAAAATCACCCGGTGTAATTTTCACGAAAATTGTTTCAAATTGTCATTTTTGGTACTTATTACGAATATTAAATTATGCATACGAATGATTTAATTTTTAAAAATTAAGTGGAGCAACTTTCCCTTAGTACATTTGTATTATTTACATATAGGATGACAGGATCCATTTGTTTGCACTACTAGACCAAGCCCTTAAGTATCTATAAATTATTCGAAAGGGGCCTTTTACAATTCCCTTTTTACAATTTGTAGCGAGTGAATTTATGGTAAAGCCATAGGGAAGGACTGAAGTACCCTACTTCAAGGGAAGGGGTGTTTTTTGCTTACAAGGATTTACATAGCGGCTGCTTCAGTGTCCCTTTCCTGTCACCAGCAGATATTGATTTATAATGTCATAGTTTCTTATGAACCACTTCTGTTACAAGCAATTCGTTTTACTTACCGAAGACGGTAACAAAAATCAATAATACAATAAAGACACTATTTTATGCTAGAAAAAGAATACAGTAATAAACAGTATCTACAGTAGTAAGTTTAGAAAACATCAAATGATATAAATTGCAGGAATATTAATACAAGCAATCTTATGTTATGGATCTACTTACACAATTAACTAGGTATATTTTTTTGTGATGATGTTTTTTTACTAAAGATATACCTACTGAAAGCATGTAACGATTTCCTTTTATATTAAAGTAAGTATACTAAATAGTTTCAATTTGATCTACTCCATAAAACGTAACTAACCTATATAAATACACATGTATAACGAATTACGTGAACACTAATTAAAAATTAAAATGCGTTTAAATTAAGCACACTAATGAGATCAATTATAAATAATTTGACTTCAAGCTAAAACCGCAGTTTACAGACCACTGAATTCAATAAACCATTATACACAGCTCTTATTTATAGAGCCCGAAAAAAAAAAACAAATTTTACAACGCAATTACATTTCAATATTTGTCAAAGAATGTCAACAATCAACATCCGTAACAACGAATATTTTCATCAAAAAGCTCAAGTACTTAAACATGAATTTCGACATAAAAATCTGCAGAAAATAATTGAATTTTGCAATTAATTAAAAACTTAACAAGAACTAAAGTTAAACATCTAAATGAAATGCAGCGACAAATTAAATGGCGCCTCTAAATTGTAGATGTAATTGCTCAAAGCATCCCCGCGAAGTTTGCTTTTCCTGATTGCTACGTAACTAAATAAATGGAACTATAATTTTAGTCGACAACAGTTATTGTTTACTAACTTTGAGTTATTGCTTAATTATGTATCTAGTGACTGATGGTATAGGTATATTAAGAAGAGCTGGAACGTCAACACATTTACACATTGCACATGTTAGGCCGGGAGATACTGACACAAAATTTCGGGTCATTTGTAACAGGATGGCGGTCTAGAGGGGTCTTAGTACGCAATGACAAAAAGAAAAATGATGGTCAGAACGCTGGTACCGGCGGACTAGTCGCGTGGGCGTTAGTCACACTCGTCGGATAAATAGCGAAAGTCCAACGATTTGTAACACAAAAATTTTAGAATTTACCGATAGCCCTTAAAAAAGATGTAGGCGGTAGTGTCATGCCATACAGTTACGATGTGACTTACAGTCCGCCATACCGACGTGAATGCGTTGATTTAAAAAAAAACAATTCAACCATTTGTACCGGGCTCACTTTTGCACAGGTAACCATCGTCGTGCAGCCATTTACTAAAATCGCCATGCCATACTTTTCGGACGATTCCAAATGGTCGACATACCGCGGAAAATCTGCAAATTTTTGAATTTTTTTTTCTCGCCAAACGATTTGTACCACCCTACATTTTTTTTTCAACAACTCCTGAATGATTATAAATAGAAGTGTGATAATTCCATACCTGTGGGAGGTGGCGAATGTGTATAAGATTTTTTTCTTATTGTAAGATTTTATTCGTAGTTTGAACGATTTGTAGCAGTATGGCACTAATTTTTCCCTCTATTAAAAGTATGGCAAATATAATAATGGTCACGTTGCATCATATACTTTCCAAAAATGCCGTACTGGTACAAATCGCCAATTCTTTTCATTTTTTTTTTACGCCTTGGCTTAAGTCTTACAATCATCCGCCCCATGTTTGCAATCTGCGATATTTTTTTCTAGGTAGAATTGTATACAAACAAACAGAATATAATGATCCCATACTGTAAAAAATTATTTTACGTATTGTACAGTCGTATTTTTGAAACGTGACGAATAAATTAATTTTCAAGTATGGCAGCACTTTTTCCCCCTACTAGAAGTATGGCAAATATAATAATGGTCACATTTTATCAAATACTCTCCAAAAATCCAAATGCAATACTGGTACAAATTGTTTGGCGAAAAAAAATTTTTATTGCAGATTTTCGGCGGTATGGTGGCCATTTGGAATCGTCCGAAAAGTATGGCATGGTGATTTTCGTAAATGTCTGCACGATGATGATTACCTGTGCAAAAGTTAGCCTGGTACAAATGTTTGAATTGTTTTTTTTTTAATCAACGCATCGCGTCGGTATGGGGGGCTGTAAGTTACACCGGAAAAGTATGGCATGACACTACTGCCTACATCTTTTTTATGGGCTATCGGTGAATTCTAAAATTTTTGTGTTACAAATTGTTTGACTTTCGCTATTTATCCGACGAGTTCGACTAACGCCCACGCGACTAGTCCGCCAGTACCAGCGTTCTGAGTTCTGACCATCATTTTTCTTTTAGTCATTGCGTAATAAGACCTCTGTAGAACCGCCATTCTGTTACAAATGACCCGAAATTTTGTGTCAGTATCTCCCGGCCTATGTATGTGTCATATTTTGCAATTGTTTATAAATACAGGGTGATGTAATTGGTGTAGTACGAATATCTAAAAATCTATGAAGAATTTTGTGATACAGTAAATGGAAGAATTATAGACTATTTTACAGTATTTAATAAAATCATTTAATTTTTTGTTCATTTTCATTAGAAATGTCAATTTTTCTCACCAAGGTGGAAATTTGGATGATAAGGATCTTGTTAGAAAAATATAAATTTTGACTAAAATCGGCATTTTTTTTTTTCAAAAATCAAATTACTAATTAATAATCAGAGTTATCACATTATTAAAAAAAATAAGCCAAACTATACACAATTTTTACCTACTTGATGCAATCCTCAAAGATCATGGACATAGTGTATTGCGCCTTCCCCCATACCATCCAGAACTCAACCCAATAGAGTTACTATGGGGCATAATTAAAGGGAAAGTAGCATCACAAAATGTGAACTTTAACTTGAAAACTGTGGAAGAATTATTTAGAAAGGAAGCAAATGCTATTAGTCTGGATATGTTTAGTGACGTTTGGAGAAAGACGCGAGAACATGAGGAAAAATATATTCAATTAGAACCAAAAGTAGATAATAATTACACTGACTCATTTATAATAACATTAAGAAATTCCGACAACGAAACATCGAGTTCTTCGAGCGATGAAAGTTACAGTGAAGTAGAAGATTACGATTATGATTAAATAGATTCTTCTTCTTCTCTATAGATACTGCTTTCTGAATTGGTGGTAATTGTTAAAACTGTTAAACTGTTATGACGATTCAAAAGTGCTTCTAGAAGAAGTCTAATTGTATAAATGTTTGAGTTTGAGTTTAAAACCAATAGTGTGAAAATTATACAATAAACATGTAACACATATTTGTTAGCGCGTATTGGTAGGTATTACGTACTTACTACAAATATAATATTTCTTAGATATCTTTACTCGACCAAAGTCAGGAATTTAATTATTATTTGATAATTGAATGATTATTAATACTTTTATCCAATTGATTATTATTAGAATAAATAATTAACTTCATCAATTGATTTACTTTTAAATTATAATTTTACAGGTAAATTATGAGAGCTTTCATAAGTAATTATATTTGCATATATATATATCTACAACGCACCCATTTTACAATTCAAGTCTAAAATGAAACTAGAGTCGCATTTATTTTTGAACATACTGTAAGTGAAATTGCATAAGTGTGAGTACTGTGAACATGCCAGCTTTCCCTAATTTACCTATACTTGTAATTCTGCTCATCTATCACTTTTGACGTGGTCAAAGAAAATCAGATAATGTTAGTTATACATCTATCGTCAGCTCAAAGTATTTTTTGTTTCATTGGGTAACTATCTGTTGGATAATTATAATATGTTTCAAATATGAATGACTCTTAAGTTGAATATATAGTCTATAGATTATGGGAAGTATATAAAGTGTACTATTAAATGCCTTTTCAGAGGAAAATTTTGTATATTGCAACCTAAGATTGCAACATTATAGGGACTTTTTAATATGCATGATTAAGAAACCTATGCATTAATCAAAGGTTACACAATATTTGTTTATCCACGTGTGCTCTATTTTGCTCACAATATAGGAATTTCATTTATTATTTATATAATAAAATATACATACATTTTAAATTATACCAATTTGCTTCTGTTTATGTTCATAAAGCCTTCTTCGAATACACCATAATCTCACATACGTTAAAGGGAAGTCAGAAATTTATTTCACAAAGAAAAACTCCACGAATATAAAATTTATTTTGGCTTATGATATTTGGAAACTTGGGTCTGATTTAAGTTTGTTGGTTGTGTAACGTTAGCACCATTTACCAGGTTTGAAATTGTTCTGTATTTAAGAATTTTTAACAAGAAATACATTTTTTAATTTGTTAAATTTTAAAGAACAAACAGCAACACAGGATTCCAATTAAGTATTTGTTTTTGTTGTTTTTAAAGTAATTTTGGAACGACTATTGTTCGATAATTAATTTTAATAATCGTAATAAGCTAAAAAGGGGCTAATTATTATTATATTCTAATTCGTTTTTATCCCGGAGGCAAAGATATCGAAAGAAGAGAAATGTCAAGAATACAATCGTTAAATGGGTTTATCGATTTAATTGTATCCTTCTGGAAGGTTAGGCCATAAAACAAGCTTAGTATGTAATATAGTAAAACTGAGTATGTAATTAAAGCAAATTTACTTTAATAAGAGTGAATATTGGTTTTATTCGTGTTTAAAACTAATAAAACTTTAACCAAGACTGAACATTTTGTAAATAAGAGCACGTAGTTTGTAAAAACATTTTTTGATAATTAGATTAGTGTACATATAATTACTATGATATACACATAAATTACTTAAAAAGACCTTCCAAAATCAATAAACAATGAAAATAATCTAGTGCTACGTCGTAGCATCTTTGTACCGTATAGCGTCATATTATAATGTCGTTATAATATTATTATGTATAAATTTAGACAAACTTGATCCTGCGGCTTCTCTTTATGGTATCCGGATAAAAAGTAGCCTATGTCCTAATCTATTTTATCATAGTAATCAGTACCTACAATTTTTTTTAGATTCGATCATCTATTTTTTCCTAATACATTGATATATTTTTACAAACTATCATATTTGAAATATAGTAGGAAATATATAGTAGAAACTAGATTTCCGCCCGCGGCTTCGCCCGCGTTTTCAAAGGAAAACCCGCATAGTTCCCGGTCCCGTGGGATTTCCGGGATAAAACCTATCCTATGTGTTAATCCAAGTTACCCTCTATATGTGTGCTAAATTTCATTGTAATCAGTTCAGTAGTTTTTACGTGAAAGAGTAACAAACATCCATACATCCTTACAAACTTTCGCCTTTATAATAGTATTAAGATACGTTATAAGTTTCAATGAAAATCGCTCATGTAATGGCCTACATCAATTAATGGACGCAAGAAAGAAAATATTCCATTTACATTCTTTTCTGTCGTCCTCCGAGATCCCTAACATTGTTTGTGTTACATTTTCATTATCCAGTGTATAAATATTAAAGCCGATATAGGCCTTTGTGATTGGCGCCTTCGATTCTTAGCCTTTTTTGGTCTGCGTATTGATAATAATTTTAGCCCGCTGAATATGTTTTATTTTATTGTATACCTATTTCTTAAAACTTTGAAAGATTTCTTATTAAAATACATAATCGAAAATGTATACAGCTTTATAAAACAAAGTAATGTTTATGTAATCTTAAACTTTTGTTTTTTTATAATATGTACATATTTACCTATTTTATTTTTGATTATAAAGGTAATTTAAGTTTTCTTTCGTTTAATAAAGATTAACAGCTAATTTAATAGATTCACATTCATTTCTTTTTGCAAAAATGTTCTACTTACTAAGTAATATTATGATTATATTATTATGTTGCTAATAATGCGTTGTACGCATTGATAGGATAAGAATATTCTGGTTCAAATATTCCTCACCTGAACAGTTTCATTTAGCCAAATAACCAATTAACAGAACAAAACCCAACTACACGTGTAAGCTAGTTTCAAGGAAAAGAGATTCAATATCAAATAGTTTTCCCGAGATCGCCATTTATCGCAGATTCAACGAAGATAGTAAAAGGCAGTTGCAAATTAAAAATGGTAACAGTTAACGAGGATTGTAAATGATATAATATGTAGAAGGAGGAAAATTATTTTTGCTTATAATTAGATAAAACTAGCGGTCCGCCCCGGCTTCGCCCGTACATGAGTATTTTATAATTAGCATTTATGTAATAATAGCAGCATTACATTTTTAATAACAGCGTAATAATTTCAACGGAAAATTGCTATTTTATAATGCGCAACTTTTATGAAATTCACATAATAATTTGTTCTTAGCTATAATTAACACTTAATACTATAATATTAACATTGTACAATATAGAGATTTTTTTTGATGGTTACTTTAAAGATTACCTAAGTATATTTTTATGGTTATAAGTAGGTATGAAACTATACTACGAGATTAGATAGTTTGTTAGAATCGATTTCAGATTTTAGTCAACTAAAATTGTATACTTACGTGAAAGTAGTGATTGTATTTTATCTATAAGTGTTTTTTTCCATTGCCTTGGTCACCCAAAATAAATAAATAAAAATAAATTATTTGTTATTCTTTCACTCAAAAACAACTAATCATATCGTAAGGAAATTTGGTACCGATATAGTCATAAATAGTCTTGCTATGCTACATTTTATCCCGGAACCTCATGAAACCGCGGGTTCCCAACTATTAGTACATATTTAATTGGCCATAAGTACAGCTACACTATACTGCAGGTACTACAGACCACCACCCATTACAAAAAATGTAATTATATAGAAAATAGTTGATAATACCTACGCACTATCAACTACTATAGAACACGCTGGGTTTAGTTTGAAAGTTTACCTCAAAAGGGCCAATATTTGCGTACTAACACCCAGTTCAAACTTGTTCTAAGCTACTTGCATTGATTGTTTGCATTGCTTGTTTAGCGTATTATGGCCTAATTCCTATCTATTGCAAGGATTCAATGAATGATCGATTTTCTGTTTTAGTTCGATTTTAGTGCACTGAATAGACAAGTTTTACATTCGTACAGTTTTTATAAAACATACAACTGTTATTTAATGGTTTCTACTTAACGAACGAACTTAAGACGAAGTTCGATCAAGTTGTTCAGGAAAAATTGTTATAAAATAATAGAATAAGAAAAAGAACAGGTTTACAATATACCTATAGGTGTGTATTGTGTTATTACATATTTTATTAAAACAAGATTATTTTTTTGTTTCAGAGCTCTTTACTAAAAAACTCTAGGTACATCTAACGTTTTTATAGTGCAAGATACCTACCTCAAAAGTTCACCAATATGGTCCCCGGAAGCTTTCGCCGATCTATATTGAACTGCAAGTAGTCCTTAGTGAAATTGACTCTTTTATTTTGTTGATGATTGATGTTGAGAGGATCATCTAATGCAATATAGATTGTTGGAGACATCAAAAATGTAGATACTAAATGCATAGTCGATTAGAACGACTTCAAAATGTTTCATCAATGAATTTCAGCAAAGTCGGTAACATGAGCTAGATGTCTTTGCGTAGGTGAAACCGTGTTTTTCTTCAAAATTCGGGTTCATACCTTGATACTAAATTTAGTTGAAAACTCGTACCACAACCAATTAATGACATTACTGGCAGAGGTTAAAGGATGAAAGGTCACAATGCCATTTTAGCTGAGTTTGCTCTACTTCTGGTTGTTGTAGGTAATTTTGTTATGTATCAATATCGAAAGGAAAGTGTTAAAATTGTTCTATAGGTCAATAATAGAGCCCTATAAAAAATTGTTTCGCTTCTGTGTTTAAATAGTTCTAAAGGTGAAGAAAACAACCTATAATGTAATAAATAGTGTTTTATTAAAAGATCTGTTTAGAAAAAAGTGTTTCATTTCATCATAACCTTTCTCCTATACCTATTTTCCTCACCAATTCATGTACAAAAAAATACAATGAAACAACGATACTAAAGATGCAGACTGGAATACTGCTCTACCATAATGATCTTCTATCAATCTATAGGTACTAATATTATAAAGCTGAAGAGTTTGTTTGTTTGAATGCGCTAAACTCAAGAACTGGTCAGATTTGAAAAATTCTTTTGGTGTTAGCTCATTTATCGAGAAAGGCTGTAGGCACAATATTATCACGCTAAGACCAACAGGAGCGGAGCACTGCGGGTAAAGCTAGTTTCTTTACATTCTTATAACATTCATCTGGGTGTACACAAAGGATTATGTTTATTCTTTGGTTATTCATATATACGGAATACCAAACTAATCAGTTAATAGTACGGTTATAGAATTATGAAAAGTACAAAATAATATTACCTATAATCACATTTCATTATTTTATTTTAAATCAAAACCTTCTTCCTTTTTATTGAAATTAAATCAGATTGCAGTAAAGTTCAAAGGTAAAAAGGAAAGCAAATATTTTTACAAAATTATGTTCAAAGTATATTTAAAGTGCCCAATGAAGTGATTTGGCACGAAATAGGTCAAGCGTGACCCTTACGATTGACGTGGAGTGAGTGAATATTGGTGGGGCATTTGATTCCACAAGCCTCTTGATTGTTTGAATAGAACCATTTCTGAGACACTTCAACATTTTGTTTTTGTATGTAATTCGTTGTGATTGTATATTGTGTCAGGCTTCATCTTTTTTGGCGCAATACCATTTTTTATTCGCAAGCCGTATTGACTGCTAAGCTCTGAATTCTGTAGTTCAGTAGTCTTAAAAGTGTAGGTAACAGACAGATACGAATAGCATAGTATATAGGGATGAAATAAAACCATCAAATTTCAAGTCATCTGTTTATTTTCAACTATTATATGAGTCACATAAATAGTTTCAATTTCTTTAAAACACCAAAAATATTAACACGGAGTGTTCTACTTTGCCTTAAAACAAAAAGGACGAAGGGAAAACTGTAAGTCTCATATTAAGCATATTTATGCCACTTACTCAACAGATTTTACTGAGTTTTCAATAAAAACTTTCATATTATGAAAGTCCTAACTGCAAGATTGTTTTTTATTATCCGACTTTTAAAGAAAAAAGAAATAATTTTCACACGATTTGCAGTACTGTACTTAAAATGGACTTAGGAATAGTTTCAAATGAAATAGTAACAAATTAATTCGGTTAAACGTATTTTTTTCGTCCTTTTTGTTATAAGAGCAATACTGTTTAACAATTTTAAAAACTATATCTAAGAAGAATCAGACTTTGAGAATACATTATTAGTCATGTAGTATTTTCGACTTGTTTAAATTAGTTTTTTTTTTTATATGAATTTCACTTGTTTTGAAGTTTTACCTTCTTTTATGATTAAAATAATTTATTGTAATAGCAGATTTTAGAGGAACAAGTCGAAAATACTACACGACTTGCCTAAAACATTAAATACAGTACTTAATTTTAATAGTATACATTAAAACAAGAATGATGGAAAGTAAGATAATTATTAAATGTGTATTGATGAATAAAACTACTTTTATTTCGTATAATAAAAATATAATGAAAGTTCGACGAAACTTTTATAAGTTTATTAAACTGAAAGAACTTATATCTGCAGGCAACTAAAATCTATACATACTAATTTATATTCAAATTTCTAGACGAAAATGAAAATTGGATTTCAATAATAAAGTATTTATGAAAGAAAAGTTCTACAGAAGCTCATTCTCCTACGAGTAGATATTATGAATCTATAATATACGGTGGGTTCTATTTTGATTTTTAAACATTTATAAGGAAAAGAAACGATTCTATATTTATTTGAATAACTGTTAAAATATCTAATTACAGTGAAAAATGATTTATAATAACTTACCTATATGTAGATATAATTTAGTCATGATTCAAATACACAACTAAATACATGTTTGTGATTAAACAGTTAACTTTTCTTCA
This sequence comes from Colias eurytheme, assembly GCA_907164685.1. Lineage (NCBI taxonomy): Eukaryota > Metazoa > Arthropoda > Insecta > Lepidoptera > Pieridae > Colias > Colias eurytheme. The sequence goes on along the minus strand of CAJQZN010038568.1, from coordinate 4,658 downwards.
GAAAAATTACAAGAAATAACCCGCGTCGTTAAAAATTGTTTTCAAAAACTTTATATTTGACTCCATGCTTAAGTGTGAGCGAGACAACATAGATATATATGTTCGCTAATGTGCAACAGAGAGGGAATACCATCGACCATTTCGAAAATCGATTCTTTAACGACGCGGGTTATATTACTTTGAATGATAAAATAACTACAATAATGGCACAGATCACTTATATATAAAAGTCGTAGAAAGTTTGGTTTGTTTAGAAAAATAGTAACTCTAACAGTAACACTTATATTAAACACGTGCAAGCGTAATATTTATTTAATACTGATATTTACATCTAACGCTAGTCTAAAAGAGGTATCAAATGTCTTAAGTAAAGAAAGGAAGAAAGATAATATTCTCAACCAATTACATTAGCGGTTCTGTATTGGTATAGGAGCGTGCGGTATTTTTTCGTTATTACATTGCATCAGAATGTATATCTTGGAAATTGTTTCGCTCTAAGAAAGTTGCTATGAGTTTTTATATTTCAGGAGATGGATGTCACATTCCGTATGCCATGTGAAATTTAAAATAAGTTTCTCTTATATTAATTAATTTTAAAGAATTAAGTTCGATTATGTTTTTCGGATTTAAAAAGACCTTTAATACATTTTACTGGGATTAATATTGTATGATAAATAGCAATTTTTTTTACCAATTTATATTTGTTTTTCGATTATATACAAAAATACCACCTTAATAAAACAGGCACACAATTCAGTTTTTCGAAACACGAGAGATTTTTACTAAAATTCTTTGTAATTAAAACCAAAGTCCATTAAAAGAGAATTAAATATGTAAGGGCCATTTTTGTCATCTTTTATTCATACGATTAATTACTCTGTAATAAATTATTTCGCTGAAAACCATGGAGCTTTTTATTTAAAATATGTATATTCAGTAAACGACTCATGTTTTAAATATCTGATACAATAATCCATAAAAATCATAATTTTTTTACATTTAATTAAAAAGAATAAATAAACGATAACTCGAAATATAACCAAACTTTTAAAAATATCGTTTCCCCAAGAGAACTTTCTGTTAATAAAAAACTTGGAAAAAGAACTGCAAATACACCAAATTGTGATCGTTTTTCAGTGTAAGTTTTGTAAGAAAAACGGTACAATATCGAATCCGTAAAGTAAACAAGAATTGGCTTTTTATCCGTCAATATTTATACAACGAACGATAAATTTCTAGTACGAAGAAAAATACCCAAAATATACAATCTTGGTTCAAATCGTATTATAACAAAAAATGAGCTAAGAGTTTATAGGTCCTCTAAATTCTGAATAAATAGTATTTGGAAGAAAATGTATGGAAACGTATTATAAGTAGAAATAGGAAGGTATGCCATCTTAATACTATTGACTAGATATACATTAAAATTTATAATTACTTTTAAAATAAAATACACAAGTAAAATATCCTAAAACCTAGAGAGTGTACAAAAGATAACAATATGGGAATATACCTTATTCTAATAATAGAATTAAAATCTCAAATCCGTCTTTGTCCGTAAATACTTTAGTAAGAATTTTTATTTAATCACGTAGTTATGTTTTAAAGTTTACAGAATTAAGGTAAATAAAATAACTGTAAAATATGTCTTGATTATTGAATTTCAATGCTATACATAGTCGCATATTGAATTGTAAATATGCAATACATAGTCGTATAATTGACCAAGATCGGCTTGGTTATTGGTACACCATATAAAAATAAGGTTCACATATATATATTTCTACAAATAAAAGCAATAGTTTTATTTGAAAACCTTTGCAAGTAACGCAAAAATATGGTGGATCAATAGTCAATAGGTACAGTCGATTGGCAATAGAATAAAATCGGAGTGCAATTTTACGGTCATTCACTGGTATTCAATACGCTTTTTATACAGTACACATAAGACATTGAAAAAAAAGCTATATTTTTAAAATACAAATAACTAAAACAAAACAGTCATTTTCTGATATGAGGCATTTTACGCGAAGCGGACACAGATTTCCGGATTTCAGGTTGCGGATACAGATTTCAGTAATATTTTAGTATGTTACACCTGTATAAGGGAATATGTATTTATTTATTTATAACACTTCATTGTATAAAACAATATAGGAAATGTGGTAGATAAAAATTAATGAGGTACAAAAATTTTGCACAATAGGCGGCCTTATTGCTAATATTGCCGCGCTTCGCCATTATAATACATGTAGCTTCTAATTTCTAAACTTCTGCGATGACCACTCTAGAACTTGGCATGAAGTTTCAGTATAATATAAGCCATTTATTTTTAAGGATCTTAAAAAAATATATGCCATGTTTGTAAAAAATGACACAGAAAAATATTTTTTTATTTTTCTTAGGAATTAAAAAAAAATCGAAATTCGAAATATGCGGATAAAAAGTTTATTTAATGGTGTATATTATTCAGTCATCAATTTATTTAAAAAATAATTTTCTTGGACATTCAAAGTCGCGCATGCCTAGCGCTTACTGACATCTTCAAATACCTGTATTTTTAAAACTAAGCTCCTAAATGCAAAAATATTTCGTATACATAACGATTAACGATATACAGGTGTAACATACTAAAATATAAACGAAATCTGAAACCTGACCCTGAAATCTGTGTCCGCTTCGCGTGAAATGCCCCATACATTAGCTTTAAATTCGTATTTTTTTCCATAGGTTTAAAGTACATGAAGATTTTCGCAGGACTTCGATTTAGAAATGTCGTTAATACATATTTTTTGTAGCAATTCCCGTGCGATGCTGAGAGAGATATGAGTTCTTGAGCTTGCTAGCTTTGCCGGCTTTGCTTCCTGTAACAAATAACTAATATTAACGTATTAAAATATTACTAAATAGTAAGTATATGAACTTATTGTATAAATGTAAATATTTCAGTACAATTTTCACACACGGCACGATCTGATCCCATACTAAGCTTTCGCTTGTGTTATGGAAACCAGATGGCTGATAAACATACATATGTATATCATTTTAAATAAATACTTATACCAACACCCAGACATAGAGCAAACATCTATGTTCATCACACAATTTGCCCCGGGTGGGAATCGAACCCACGACCTCTGGCTTGGAAGGCAGGTTCACTACCAACTAAGCCAATAGGTCAGTAAAATAACTAATATTATAACGTATCAAAATACATATTACTAAATAGTAAGTATAGGAACTTATTGTATAGTTAAGTATCTGTATTCTGTTATAAGTACGTGCTAGAATTGAGAAATACATTTGATTTGTAATTAATACATATTATCAGTATCATATTATGTATCTCTCTGATACAATATCAAATTGTTTGTTATTGTAGCAGTTTATTTATTAGTCGTGAATGATGGAAAAATCAGATACCGTTTGACCTAGAGCTATTATATTGAAACTCAAGCTATAGGTTGGGAACTTAGATTTCTTAATTTTATTCTAGTATAAAAAGCATATTTAATGATTTTACTGTATTATGTCATTAGAAGCCGTAAAAAGACCGTCTTTAAAGTGATATAACATATATCGAAGTATTTATCTAAAATGTAATCTAAAGTGTACAGAATTAGATATAATATTTAGGTATGGCAAAAAGCTGAGGCGTAGAGGTAGAGTTTTAAGCCCCTTACAATGAAAGGTAAAGCCAAAACACGTGTAAGAATGTAAATAAAACTTGTGTCCCAAAGAAACACAATTATAACGTCGCTCGAATCTTATTATATTTAATATTCACTTTGAGCATAATGCTCTATTTCACATGCCCTTCGCCCTCACCCTTTATGAATTTTCCTCGTCAGAATATCAATGCTTTATGTCAAACATAATTTCGTGACATTCTCATGTTTAGCCAAACATTTTTTTGTTCGAAAAATAATTGAAGTGTCGCATGAAATTTTCAATGCACATTTTTCGAGGTTTTGTTTGTCATATTTTTCCACTGTTATGTATGTGGAAATTTTATTTGTTACGTATTTTGTTTTTGGTATTCACACGAAATTTTGTTGCAAGCGTAGCTTATAAAAAAGTACCGTAGTACAATTTTAGTCAAATCTAAAGATACTTGTTACTGACGATTAATTTTTATACCGATCTCAGTCATGTATTTTCTACATGAAAACATAATGAAAGTAAAGTATTTTAAAGGATACAATATGCGTGATTTATTACTTATATTATAGCCGACGTTTTAAATTATTTCTAAACAACGCGGTAATAACAAATACATGCAAAGAGAAAGAAAAATATAACATTAAAGTAACCTGTACTTGTAACCTGCTTGAGTATTTGATCATAACTATAGTGTATGCGTAGATACAAAAGGTCTATAAATAAACACAAGAGAAAATGCGCATGTGTTGTTAACATATAAGTAGGGACTCAGGATATGAATGGAATAGTTATAATAAAAGTAAAACTACGTGAAACCTTTTGTTATTTGAAAAATTTCATAAACTCGAAATCTGTATTCATAAAATCTAGTGCCTATGATAGTTTCAAATCAGATCGGTGGAAAGCCAGTAATAGTTCCCTTTTCATCGGTTTAATGATATTTTTTTTCCTTTTTGTTGTTCGGTTCAGTTGTTTTCCAGAGACTAACCTGTGTT
>CAJQZN010038567.1:57911-75349 GCA_907164685.1 Colias eurytheme | reverse complement strand
TGACGTTAGAAGAAATATTTAAAACTAGCTGACCCGACAGACGTCCTGAATTCGCGCAAAATTAACATGGCCATTATGGTTTTATCTTAATTTTTCCCATGTTCCATTTTTCTTGAATTTTTCTTTCATAAGATTCTTCTCCTGACAATAACGAACACATCAAAATAAAAATTGTTGAAATCGGTAGGTATCGTTCACGCATGATGCCGTGACAAAGGGAAGTAAGTTCATTTTTATAAAGATTAAAAAGGCCAATAAACAATTATTTAAAAATGAAAACATGTGTAATAAGCTGTGTGTATGTGGTATAGTTATAAAAAAATGGAACAATGAAAATACCCATAAATCATAAAAGTTAGACATTTACGATTATTGTTTCATGTGAGACTAAAGAGAAATTGGTTTTCTACTTTCTGGAATCGATTGTTATTATTTACAATACCTACGTAATTTCTAAAATACGACATCATTTAAATGTATCTGAGAATTCATTTGTTCAACTATAAAATATCCAATAGAAACTAATAATGAAATTCGTTGTTGCCCTAAATAATTTTCATCTCCATTCTCTAGAGGCTGACCTTTTTGGCATCTTCTCTTTGACAAATATTCCTGAAAAGTTAATTAAAGTCTGAAATAGTAGAGTGTCAAAGGCCATCTTTAATCCATTCACCATTGCTTATCCATTTTTGATAGCTCCGTAAATCCGTAGCACTTCTAATATTCTATGTATATTTTAGAAGGTTCAAGGTGCGGCCAGTCGACGTTATAATGATAAACGATCCTGCTTTTCTATCAAAAATATTTATTCGAACCCCCACGCCCGGCCTTTCGGAACAAAATTGGATTTGCATTGTGCGAATAATAAAAGCAACAACAGAAACAGGATTATGACCTGAAAATTTTTCATCGGGAAATGCTTACAAATGATGCCACATTTCCTTCGTTTGCGTTTCTGATCTCTTCATTCGTTATGCTTCAATTTGTTTTCCGCTGCGTAAATTATCCTTGTTTAGCTTTTTAATTTATACTCGCAATAATTAAAAATATATCATACGTTGTTTCTTACCAAACTATTATTCCATCATATCATATCATACCTACATTAATTATACTCGCAATAATTAAAAATATATCATACGTTGTTTCTTACCAAACTATTAACTTTTATTCCATCATATCATATCATACCTACTCGTCTTAATTCAGCCTTTCACACGGTTAACTATGAATGAAGATACCCCAAATATATTCGTAGATTATATTAAATTGAACTTGACATAAATATGGATATGGTCATCTATTTGTTTGATCCAGCCGCTATAATGGACATGGAACATGACGCCGCTCCGAGCTAAAACGTTATTGGATATCGCTTACAAGGGCTCCATATTTGTCGGCGAGTTGTCCTTTTATCGGGAAAGTAAGTCACAAAGAAGCACTCGTTCATTTTACAAGTCTGTGTAAGCAAATAAGCCTCCATTAAGCCCGTCTCGGTCGGGGTTAAGGTTTTTCCGACAAATCGAATCAGGGAGGAGCCCATTATGCAGATTTTCCATTAGAGAAAACTCACTGCTCGGGTGTCGTGAAGTTATTTAATGCCCTGAGCTACACAGCCGTTGAACTACGTTCGATAGTTTGCAACTTTATAACTAACCGAGAAATTGCCTAAAGCTAATAATTACTGAGTGAAAATTTGATAAACGTTGTAACTAGCGACAATTGGGGCCTTGGCACGGGACGTGGATAAAATTCCTTATGTAATGCCTCGAATTTTCACCGTTCAGAAAAGCTTTGACCTGATTTTAAAGAAACCACAAATTGGAATCTTTTTGTGAATTATGGCCTTTCTGTGGAATCGGTTTCTTGTTGAAATGTGTCTAAATAACGTGAATCTATTTACAACAGATATGTAATCCTTAATGGAAAAGAGGATTGTAATGATAGTTCATCCATAAATGTAATTTAAAAGCTTTTTAAACTACTCATTGAATTATTTAATTACGTTTTATACGCTACCTTTAACAATCCTATAAAGTTTATAAAGGCCGCGTATATCAACGTCAATTAAAAGAGAAATTCTTATCTGAAAAATATGTTACCTTGAGAAGATAAAAAATGCATTAAATTGCTCTGTCCAGTGCTGAATCTAGATCTAGATATCGTTAGATAAAAATGTAAAAACAATTAGCTCGGTTAACAACATGTCTCTTTAGTATTCCAGTCAGCAAAGAAAACAAGCTATGTATAAATAGGATTGCGTAGAATGATAATAATTGCTTCAACAACACCCTAACGGCAAGATCAAAACACTGATATAAATTCAAAGAGAAATTGAAATGTCCCTGTTAAATTATCGACGACACTTGTTTTCAGGCCCTTTAAATTTTAATTTTCCGCTTTGATAGACCTTTTACGACGTCGTGTCGGCGGAATAGAGGGATTAAATATATGCGTAGAATTGGACGAAATAACAGATGGATAATTGGTTGTTGTTATTCTTGTTGTAGCTGATTTGACGATTTTTGATTTTGTGAAAACGTTTGATTATAAATAATTCGCTTTGATCGCGATATCATAAGACAACGCTAACAAAAGAAATGATAATTCTTATTGGTCCGAAAATAGGAATCTATGGATTACGTAAAATTAAAATTCTTGAAAATTTTTTTGTCGAAGCATCATTATTTCTGAAGCCCTAGTACAAGATATTCAATGCGTTCGAGATCAGGTTACAGCCTTTTCTCATACCATTATATATAGCAAGCACTTGAAGATGGTAGTGGCGCAATCGATCAACGACAGCCTCTCATGTGACACCTCTGGGCTCTGACCAAACCGTAGGCGGAGCACTTATGTGATATACAATAACTGCTAACAGCGGGGGACCAATGAACATAGATATAATATATAATAGCGCATCAAATTGAGTTTGTTGTTTGTTATTTAGATGCATGTACTGTATTTGTTTTACGACACGATGTAAGGAATTTATGGTGTAGGAAAATATCGGTAGACTATGGTAATATTCAGATTATTAGATCCTCAAATTTAACGGCTCCGTAGGCGTTTATAGTAGCTACGAGAGCATAGTAATTATAATTCACGTTTTTAATATTGCTAATGGACTGGCACTAATGAAAATATAATACGCTGTGACTGTAATAAAGAAATGAAATGGAGTTGAGTAACTGCCCATTTCAATACCGTACTACCAGTTTTAATTTATATTTGTCCTTTTACATAGGATACTTAACAAGGATTATTTTTTCAAAACGGAAACGTAAAACCTTTAAATATTTTATTCACATAGACTTACAAATGCTGAATAGGGACTTTTTTCTCAATTGCTTTTATAGTGCGCAGTGACGTCTATAAGTACCAAATAAAAAAATGTTTTATATTACTAATTTCAACGTATATTTCATTAAATAACTGGGATTATGCTCATAAATATGCATGCATAGCATGATATCGTTACTATTAATCTATGGCTCAAACTGTTTAGCTCTAACCAAAGTGTACTTGTTATTTGTTAAATAGCAACACTTCCAAAAGGTTTCGGTTTCAAAATACACATATTGTATCCACACCGAAGTAACTTATTTTAACTGAGGCCTCAAGTACTCTTGTAATAGTTTAAGGGGCCGCAAGGGTAGCGGAGATGTATGGAGGGTCGAGAGGAAGTGGCTTGTGCCTCGTTGGACCGTATCCGATGACTGTGGCTTCCGAATGTAGCTATCTTCATGGTGTACCGGTTTGAACTGGAATAAGCATAATTACACTTTCTTTTTCTAGCCATTGCTTTTAACAATGTAGAATGAGTTTGCGGTCGTTGCAATGCGTATCCACCCTCATTGATTTGAATTGCGTTGGTAAATCCGATATTTTATTACAGAATTTAAGTGTAAAGTACACTGTCGTTTGTATACTCTTAAATTCCTATCTCATGTAAAATTAAACCATTGCGTCCTTTAAATATTTATTTATTATATCCGCATAATTTCAAATTATAAACAGAGTCGCTTCTGCCTAGGTTGAAAATGTTAAGTGTACTAGGATGGCAGTATGTGCCAGGAGCAATCTCGGCGGGCGGTAATTAAGTGTGAGTGCGGACACCCGCTGCACTCCTAGTGGAATAAATCTCGCTCCTTCAGATTTACTGTTATGGCTCTGCTAACTTCCCAGCCTTTCTTCCATATAGTGGTGTAGAAACGTATAGCTATCGGGGATTCAACATTATTTTATCGTTTAGACCTATTAGATTAGTCTCCATGGAATGTAGTCGATAGTGTTGTATTTGAAAAAACCGGTTATAAACAAATATAATAAAGGAAGATTTTTCTCGGTGTCAATAAAGTATATTTAACTTTAACATTAGCTTCTGTGAATTTAATAAACATTCTAAAATCTTTAAACATTCTTCACCATCTTCTGTCATGAAAGTCACTTTAATTTATAATAATTCGCCAGGTCCGTTGTAATCTTGTGAGCACTTAAGGGCCGGCGCCCACTGCCGGCACGGCGTGGCATGGCAGGGCAGGGGATTTTATTACTAATGAAGTTATTTTGAATCTTATTTCAATCAGTTTAGAATTCAAGTTACTTTATTTCGATGCCACGATGCCGCGACGTATCGCAGGATGCTGCAGCATGACGCGGCACGCCGCAGGATGCGGCGGCATGACGTGTCTTGCTTTGGGGTCGAGGAATTATGATTGCTAGCTAGTTGAAATAAGGTTGAAACTTATGCAGCATTAGTGGGGCTTTTAGCAGGATGCCACGGCATGCCGCGGGATGCCATTGCACGCCGCGGGATGCTCTGCCGTGCCATGCCGTGCCGTGCCGGCAGTGGGCGCCGGCCCTTAGAAGGATATTATTCATTCATCTGTATTATTAAAATGCCTATACCATACCATATTAAGAAAAATTTAATGTGTTCTTAAAAAGCGAATCACTTAAGAATTGCGAGATGATGTGGGCATTTGTTTATTTTAGACCGAGCAATATTTCTAGGGAAAGCTTGAATAAAATCTAAAAAAGTGGTACACTTGGGCACACGGTTTCACATATTTTAACGAAGCAAATTGTGTTGATCAGGTTACAAATAGGCAAACTAATCTACCTCAGTAAAATCAAGTCTAAATTTGCTGTTTCCCGTAGTGTAACTGTGCCGCGCATGTTGAAATTACCCCAACTGTTTTGTATATTAGCAATCATCATTGTGCCCATTTCATATTTAAATTTGCATCAACGTGAAAATGTATTTTACAGTAAAGCGTGTTCAAATGTTATTGTTTAAACGCACAGCGTGACTTTATAATGCAGAAATAGACGTGCGCTCATTGCTTTGTATGCCTCATTGTAATTTTACAAAACTAGTGATTATTACGCGATACATGAAAAGATTGAAAATGGACTATTCTACACAGATAATTAATATTTTCATATATTTTTTCATATTAAAATGTATCTCATTTTTTCGTCGTCCCCTTGAGCGAGAATTAATCTTGCATAGTGTTCGAAATGTGTCACTCGCTTCACGCTTCGTCAGATTTTCTCGTGAAATGTTCTGGCGAAAAATTTGCGAACTGCTGCCCACTGCATGGTAACACTAACATCGCTGTGGTCGCCGCTATCAATCAATGTGACGTCGAACCTGGGTCCTCTAATAAACTTAATAAATCATCCTGTATAACAGACGATACATAATTCGACACGTCCTCGTTTTTCGGCGTGTTTTGGTTCAGGTTCGTGTTGCTTGTGATTTTTAGAAGAACCTGTTTGGTGGTGGGATTTATATACTATTGATTTGATTACACCAAAATATTTAGCGTAAATTTGCACATATTATAATACACTGTTTTTATTGTTCTTTCTCACTTGATTCGTATCATAATACTTTGGTCTTTATTTCTGCTATGTCTTAGAAAACATCTACTCCCACCATTTTTTCAGCTTTCATGATATTTCAATATAAAATCTTTGTAGTTATTACACATTAGAAAAGGTAGTATTGCATAAGTATGGAAATAATTGAAGAAACTTTTGTCTTCTAAAAAATTTGGCTGAAAATCCCTTCAAACTGTAACACTGCATACCATAGCCATCGTACAAAATCCGTCTCTTTAGCAACCGAAATTGATTACGACCGGTCAGCAGATTTATCTTCGTCATAAATTTTCAAAGTTCCCTTATCACTTGCTCACAATCGCTGACTCGAGCGCGTGAGATGACACTCCAGTAATTAATAGCGCTCTATTATTTCCATCTTCGGACTTTTTAATTGTATCAAATTATAAGCTTTTTTGTGACACAGTTTTAGGTTAAATGATTGATTTATGGTTCATTCACATTTTTCGTAGAGCAATAACACAAGTCTTATTAGTTACTTGTGTTATTGCTCTATAATAGGCGAATCAAGTAACAGTTATCTGGACGATTTTTTTACATAGAAGAGTGATTTTGTTTTCTTATTGTGTCATTAGTTAGTTTTTCGATACATAACCAGTAGGTATTAGAAAATACCAAACATTTTATTTGTTAATCGCGAAAACGCCCCTTCAAATTAGGCGTAAACGCTCTAAAATTATTTTTATTTGATTTATATTTCAAAAGGCGACAATTACTCTGTTAATTCAAATAGGTAATGTCTAATTAGCCCTCCCGCTGCGCAATTAAAAACTAATTTTACGCAGGCATGAATGTCCACTCGCGATTCTATTGTACACGCCGAAGGAAAACAATTGTTATTTAAATTTTAAACGTATAAGGTTTTTTTTTTTATATTATTATCTTTAGTAATTATTTTTTTATTAAATAATCATATCTCTATATGAGGTACCTAGTTCGAGCGAATTGAGGCATTGTTTTGTGAATACCGCCTACGATTTCAGAAATCAGAGTTTATTTAAGTAATTATGATAAATATTTTTAGTAGGCACGGTAACAGAAAACATTTTTATCGATTGTTTAAAAAACAACTTTATAATTATATAGAACAATTTAGCGAAATTCATAAGAAATTGATATTGTTATCATCGCGCTCGTTAGGTATGGGAAATCCCAAACTAGATAATATATTTGTATTCATATCTACTTTTGGTATAATTTCACAGTGAATAAATGAGGTATCCTTCATCCTACTAATATTATTAATGCGACAGTTTGTGAGGGTGGATGGATGTTTGTGAGGTACTCTTTCACGCAAATACGAGTGAACCGATTATAAAGAAATTTGGTATGTAAACTCAAAACTCAAACTCAAACATTTATTTATTCAATTAGACTTCTTCTAGAAGCACTTTTGAAACGTCATTAAGTACATATTTTTAACATTTACCACCGATTCGGAAAGCAGTATCTACGGAGAAGAATCGGCAAGAAACTCCATAGTTGCTCTTTTTAATCATGTCAGATTTACAATTTTACAAATTACATATGTAATATCATAATATATTATAGACTAGAGTAGATAATTTTTGAAACAAAAAAAAAATCGCAGTCGGATGAAACCCACTAAAAAAGGTACTGAAGACCCAGAATAAGTCAAAAGCTACTTTTTATCCCGGAACTCTAACAGGGACGGGAACTATGCGGGTATTTCTTTGAAAACGCAGGCGAAGCCGCGGGCGGAAATCTAGTATATACAACTAACTATACTACATAGTTATACTAAGATTCGTATATAAAATTGTGGTAAGGAAAGTGCTCTAATCACCACTAGTTCATAAGATAACCTTTAACCAATTTATGACAATATGTATGTCACTTTCGTAACAATTGACACACTAAACGTAAATTGCTTAATGCTAAAATTTAATTGGAGCAATGTTTAAGTGAATATTTCATTTTAATATGCAGAATTCAGAGAGTAACTATACAGGGTGTCCCACTGTTGGTTTGCTAAGCTCAAAGGAGGTTATAGTTTTGCATACGCTGAGTACGTAAAAAATACTTATAAAATTCTAGACGCATTTTTTTTTCAAATAGATGAATTCTTAAAGCTCTATGTTGTACACCTTATATAACAAGCAACCCGCCCAACTTTGCCGACAGCACGTGAGCTATCGTGTAGATTATGTTTTCATAGACAAAATGCGAATTAGAGAAGCGGTATATGCCGGCTGCGCGAAGCTAGAGAAGAAAACATGGATTTTCAGGAAAAATTTAGCAAAATATTTTTGACGTAATTTTTTTGTTTAAGTATTTTTTACGTGATCAGTGTATGCTTAACTAAAAGTCCCTTCACGCTTAGTATACCAAAAGTGGGACACCCTGTATATAGAATGTTGATTTTATTTGATTAGATAAGCTAAGCATTTATTTTTTGCATAGGTTTTACGTGTCGCGAAAGATTAAATCTAAATCCTTTATAGTAGGTAAATGTAAATAATTTTATACTGGCACAAGATACATATAGATTTATAAAATCCTTATCTATATATTCGAATGAATTTTATCTATATTATTTGTGAAACCAAAATAATCAGATTGATTATCTGCATGACCGCGGTTTTATTAAACAACAATGATATAAATATACATTTTTAAACAGCTAGAATGTAGTAAACAATGCGATGATCAGTTTGTTTATTAAACTAAAAAATATGTCTCCCATTTGCAAACCATTGTTCTACATCTCGATGTTTATAAACGATCATTCACATATCGAAGTAGTATAGTATAAGTGCTAGCGTAGCAGCAGCTAGAGTATCTATTTAGTTATCTGTATATTTATTAATTATTATTATCTGTGCCAGTAATTTCCAGCGCGCGCAGATTCATAATCTTCCTCTACTGGGGTCATGTTTATCGCGAACGTTATCGACGCGTGATTATTGAATGGATCTTTGTTTTTACAATTAACTGTTAGATTACGCGTACGAATATCAGAAACGGCGTGGATTCGATCGCGGTAACACGCGTCGAGCGGTCGATAATCCGCTGGAATTTCAATTATTTGTTTGAATTGTTCAAGGACAATACAGTAAATTTGTAGAGGTGGCGGCTAAAAAATTCTATGATAAATAATAGTTTTATCAATGGAACGAAGATAACTCAAATTAAGTTGTGTTTTGTATCAAAACTTGAATCGATACTATATTTTAATTAAATCATATTGTATTTATTGAAAATAAGGTTGTGTAATAGTGGAAAATGCGTAAGCTACGGGTACTAGCTATCGTTGGGGGTACGTTTATAGTGACGATGTGTGTAATGCTGGCTATGACGAAACTGGATAATAATGAAACCTTGGAAAGGTCCACACGCGATGTCCTTGTGGATACGGAAATTTGGGTCCGGACTAACACGAGTGTGCAGGACAAACGGCTGAAAGTGCTTGAGGTATTACTATGGAAATAATTAATATAAGTAGATATTGAATAGCCTTTTGTTTAATTTAATACAATGTTTGGTGTTGATAACAAAAGTAAAATGAAATGGTTTGAGTTCGTTTATGTGTGATGCCGGTCACTCACATACGCACGAATACGCAAACTCTCAAGTGTAGGAGTTAGGACGTGACTGCAAATGTTTTTTCCCTGCATGAGCGCAAACATTCTTACATTGTATTCACGTTTGCACGCAGCACGCAACGTCACGCAAGTGAGTGACCCAGGTTAGAATATAGCTACCTACACCGGTAGGTAATGAAAATATTGCATAAAAATGTGTTGCGTAATTTTGGGTAATTTAAAGACATAAACCAATTATTATTTCTAGTGTTTTATTTTTATTTCTAAACGATAAAAGGAATAAAAATCAAACGACTAAGTTCTTTTTACAAGCAGTAACCGGCTTGTATTGAACTTCGTCGACGGTTTCTATAAAGTAAAAGCTGGAAAAATCGCCACCTTTTCCAGTCGGCCGTAAAGTTTGCAGGGCCTAATAATAATGAATGGCTTCGAGAGAAGTACGATATCCTTTCATTAGTGTGGCCTCCGTTCTGAGCCGAGATTAAAACTTACGCTTCGAGCGACTTGCGCCTCTTATGTAGGGACGAGCTTTTCATGCTTTTGAATTTTGATTTTTTGTGAAAAGTGCCTCCGCGTTGCGAAGGTTTTATAAAGATGATAACGCGAAACGCCGATTACTGGCTAACCTCTGTTTTTAATGATGATGCTACTAGACTACATCTACTTTTTTGTTGTTGAAGCGCCTTTTTATAAAGGTTCTACATTTTCTATATTATGTGAAGCTGCTTTAGAGTGTGTTTCTGGTAGTATTTTATATTAATCATATAAAAATATAAAATAGCAAGCAACCCAGATTCCCAAGCCGTTAATACATCAATGAGTATTAAAATATCTGAAGCAAATTAACTCATCTACAGATGAACCAAATTGAGTTTTATTATTAGAAAATGGAGTCATTCGTGACGGCTTTTACCCAGATGTAAAATTTGTAATAGTCATCAAAATATTTCAGTTCTGATTAGAACTTGTGCCAGGATATACACAATTTTAATGGCTATAATCATAGTTATAGCCATTGTAACTCTATATTTGTAGCAATAAAAATAGCTTTCAACATCATCTATCTAAAATGTCCCTGAGTTTAGTATCAGTATAATTTTCTATACAGCATTTGAGAGGTATTCAAATTTCCGTTACATAAATATTTTAATAGAACATTCTTGGCTGAGATTATACGTATAGCTATCGTCACCTCAAGATATTAATTCGGCACTGAAATTGCCTTTGACGGATCAGCGAAGTGGAATTTATGGAAATATTTGCAGTGTTGTTAAAATATCGTTCGAGTACCGCTTTAATTAAATGTGCCCTACATTATTGGCCACCAGCCTCCTCACAACGCTTTACTTCACTTATATCGCCGTGTGTTTGCGGATTTAAAGTTATTTTTCATTCACAAAAGATAGAGCCGGAGCGCGGTTAATTAACCTATAAAATATTGGATGCCGACCGCAATCTGTGGTTTTATGAATTACACTCGCGAAGTTATCGAAGATAATTGCCAAGTATTTCACAGCGAATACCGCGTTTATTTATCGGATGGCTGTTATCGTATACGCAAACTATCTACTGCGAATTCTAGGTATTGGGAATAAAGAAATTGTGGTGTTAATTAAAACTAAACGTGACTTTGTAATAAAATGTTTACAAATTCCTAGAAGTTGTCTAATTTTGGCGTTCGGGAATCGAGATAACATCCGTCCCATATTATTCCAGTTAATTCGTTTTCGATTTGTAGGTATCTAATTTACACGCTGCAATAGTAAAGAAACAAACAAGTCGAATAGTGTAGTTCGTTGGATTTGTTTCAACTTAGATTCTGATATTAACTGTTAACATTTTGAAAAACTAATTTAAATAAAAATGTCCAGCAGGGCGCGAGCAGCAAGATCATTTTTAAATTTTGCTTTATATGCAGTATCAATTTATATTAACTTATAACATTTGCCCCCAGATGATGCGTCACGCGTGGAACAACTACAAGCTGTACGCGTGGGGCAAGAACGAGCTGAAGCCGATATCGAAGCGGGCGCACCTGACGAGCGTCTTCGGCGGTGGAGACCTCGGCGCTACCATAGTGGACGGCATGGACACGCTGTACGTCATGGGCCTGATGGATGAGTTCAGAGAGGGCAGGGAGTGGATCGCTGAACACTTTCATATTAACGAAATCGTGAGTGGCTTTTTTTTCTTGGGTGATTGTGGTGAAGTAGGTATTATAGGTAGGTACATCGTTTATTGACCTTGAAGGAAGGAACCTTTTTTTTTTTTCAAATTCACAATATTTTGGGATCGCAGGCATCTTGAAGATCCTCGAGGACTCCTGCTGAAACTAGTGTCAGGATCAGTCCTGCAATCAAATCAATATACAATTTTACTTACAATTGACTTACAATTTTTTGATTAAATATATATTTTACTAGTAGTCCGCCCCGGCTTCGCCCGTGGTACCTACATGTTTAAACTATCCTATCTCTCAAGTTGGATCGAACTGCACATGGTGTGCGAATTTTATTATAATCGGTTAAGTGGTTCGGTAGGAGTCCATTGAGGACAAACATTGTGAGTTATGACACGAGATTTATATAATATATTAAGATGGCAAATGGAATCATTTAAGTTTTGACTGTTGAGCAATGTTTAATTAATACTTTAAATCTCAAAAACGTTCGATACCTACTCGTTAAGATAGAAATGTAAGGTGTGAAAAGGAATCTTTCCTCAGAATGCAATAAAACATAGGAATCTAACAGATCTCACTAACGGATATGGAAAATTGCTTTTTAATAGTATACCTTCTCTAGATTACGTTATGCGACGATAAAAAATCTATTTATACTTATATTAACACTACCTATAATATTTCTTGAAAGGAAACAGTAGATTTAGAAAGTGTCGCGTTTTGTGTATTTAAGCAGAACTGTTTACTAATTGTACAGTTAGGGGCAATAAACTTTACCCACTTTTTGATGCAATCTTGAGGAAAAATGGGTACATAAGGATATTTTAGAAGTTGTAGGTAATATACGAACAAAATATTTTCATATATATCTATAGCTATATGTACAATTTAGAATTATGCTAATGCATATCAATTTATTGAATTGAAAAATGTCAATGTGGAATGTATAATTAGATTTGGTTAGTCTGAGTCTACTGTCTAGTCGTATTTGTCTACAATATTAAGTCATATTTTATTCTTATAATACAGATACTATGAAGATAACATATTTCATAAGGGTATACCTATCGTGAATAAAACGAAGTAGATATGTATATGCATTCGCATTGGATAATATCGATATTTAACGAACCCATAAGTAAATATTAGGTACTTACCTACCATAAATAGAATAATCTAAAATTCTTCGCACAAAATGCATTTATAGTACCTACCTAGGCATAGAATTAGAAAGACTAATATATCGCGCGGCGAAAAAGTTCTGCATAATTTATTTATAGTTAGCTGTTGCTAGCGACATACCAACTGAAACGGCATATCATCAATTAGTTAAAACTAACAAATTCAAAGCCTTGAAAGCGATTTTGTATCATTGTCTTAAGCTGATTATTTAGACAAAGTATAATAGATCTATCACTACATTGTATAAAACAAAGTCGCTTTCTCTGTCCCTATGTCCCTTTGTACGCTTAAATCTTTGAAACTACGCAACGGACTTTAGATGCGGTTTTTTTTAATAGATAGAGTGATTCAAGAGGAAGGTTTATATGTATAATAACATCCATTAAATAGTGAAGAAGTACTTTTATTTTTGAGGTTTCTAATGTGATGTCGTAAAAAATTACATTTTTTCCGCTTACATTGCAAACGCAGGCGAGTTTTACGAGTTTTATCAAAATAATGTTCTAAGTATTATACACATTGAAAAGGTCTACAGAAAAGTCCGCGATGGTATATGTCTTTCTCTTATGGATAACCCACAATAACTTTTTTTCGTCATTTACTTTTTACGACAAATAATCTCATTTTCGAAGCGATTTTAAGCAATACAGCATTTATCCTTAACCAATTCATTTAATATAGATCTATATGGCCCTTTACACCGTATGATTTAAGTGAATATTTTCGAAGATATTACAGATTTAAAAAATTGCGGGACGTAGCGTTTGCGGCGGTACCGGCCGGCCGCCCGGCTATATATTTTATACCCGTGCGAAGCCGGAGCGGGCCGCTATGTTATACAACGTTCACAGTTTTTCTGTAGTGTATTTAGTATCAGCATTGCACCCGTGTGAAGCCGGGGCGGGTCGCTAGTTTAATTATAAATCAAACGCGGGCGGTGCTTCTGTCCTACCCCATGTATGTTATTAAAGACGTTTCAAGTCAAAAGATTTTTAACCAGCAGCTATTGCTTATTTTTATTTCTACCTGGCCACCTAATTATTCATTTCCACAAACGTATCATCCATGTTCGTAACAATAATAAGAAATTAACCGGCTCATAAAGGTAAGAAAATTGTCAATTAGGCGCTTCAGTATTAATTAGATATTGACAAACGCATGGCCATACAACAAACGTCTATTGTGATTTCAATTCACGTATGATTAAAGTTTTTCGTCGATACATGCCTTTTTAATGTGCTCCAATTAAATGCACCTCTGTTTGTCCAGGAATGTAACAATCGAAAACACTTGAACACATATTGAATGTTAATTAAATTTGTATTAATTCACTGGAAATTTAAAATTAATGAAATGAAATGGACGATTAGCTACACCTACTTTTAAGGTGGTTGATAATTGATGTGACGTTATATGGACGGTCGTTGGAGCCTGCGTATGCACATGCACGCGTCGCAAATACATTCTAGTGCATATCTCATTCTAAAAATTAATACTTACATATAGTATATCCACATATTTTATCAGAAATTTTGATATATTTACATACAAGTTTTAAGATTTACAGCTTCTAAATATACAATCTATTTTGAATAACAAGATTTCTGTCGTAAAATAAAGGCCAATGATTTTGAAAGAACGACTAGGTATTCCGTCTTTCTCTTTCTCAGACCATCTATAGATAATAAATAATAATATATCCAGGTACTATAACAATATCTTCTATTATTATATTCTCACAAACAAAATTATCTTCATTAACAATATCTTATATTTATCCTCACAAAGAAAATAATTGTCATTGTTTCATTAAAAAAATCCACATTTATTTATTCTCCAAATCAAAATATACAACAAATTACAAAAGTGAAGCGTTGACAATGTACAAGCAACTATTAAAGCCAGTGGCAGTTATTCTGAAGTCCCTCAGCGCGGAGTTTTGTCTGAGGTTTTTTGTGCACCTTTAAAGGTGGGTCCACATTTGTATCAAGTAATCGTATCCGTATCAGGCGTAACGTATCGAGAAAGCGTATCCTAAGTATGAATCGTATCACGAAATTACATATGGTCCGAGAAATTTTCTAAAATTAGCGGAAATTAATTTTAGTAGACATTATTGACACGTCTCAGATACGCGGTAAATAGCGATCGGAGTGAATTATGATCATGATAATTGTGCGGTCACACTAGCAAATAACATGATACGCTCGATGCTTCGCGACGGAGCAGACCTGGGAGATCTGATACGCGAACACGATCAAGTGTCGACCCACCTTTACGGCTTACACACGCTCTTCGCGAAACTTTTTTCATTTACCGAATGCATTGGACTGCGCTTGTGATAATGAGCCTTGGTAAGAATGCAAACTGTTTGGGACGAGACGCAGTGTTTTAAACAAATCCATTGGATAAATGAAGTAGACTATTGTGACTAAGTTACTAGTTAGTAAGGCGCTCTTGGCGTTTGGACTTCATTTTGGGTAAAGTTTTTTCGAATTTTGTTATTGATTTATTTGTTCTGTGCAAATGGTTTGAATTTGTTTAAATATTTCTTGCATTTTATTGTGAATAGTATATATTGACGTCTTTCTCAATCCTTTTTATATTGTATAAAACCCATCCATAATGTAAACGACGATTTCAATATACTTTTCGCTTGTGGTAAGGAATCTCCGTAAAAAAATCTAGTGTCGATTATTCTTCTATAAAATCCGAGTGAAAATGAAATAATTGCGGCTAGAGCCTCTTGGAAAAAAACAAAGAATTCAATAATGTTAGCTCTTCGACAGTTGAAATAAATAGTTGTGCTGTCTGAGCTTTGACAAAGACAGCTCGTGATAAGTCCTCAACGAGCATTATCGAATTACCTCGTATTCTCGTATAGATAAGTAAGTACTACTTTTTCCTTTCATTGATACGAGAAACTTGTCGTTGCACCTGTCTGTAATAGCAGCCTGTCGAGTGTCTTAGATTGTTTAGCTCTGGATTACTATAAATACACTTGGAATTTATTTATAGAGTTAAAATAATATATAGAAAAATGTATATTTTTTTAAGCAGTCCGACGTTTTATTGAACAAAAAGCTAATACTTAAAAGTACATTTATTTAAGTAGGTATTAACTATTAAGTATGTAATTATTAAAATTCTAAATTAATAACATTAAGGATACTCTAGAGTACCTATAGTCGGTATTATACGAGTAGGTAATGCAATTCAAAGTGCATTATTAGATATCGAGCCGTAAAGGGAAATTGAAATTATCAACTTAATATTTAAGTATCTACTGAGTTGATGTTGTCGTGCCAAATCTGAACCATCTTCCTCGTAATTTCCTTTTTTCCGAGTATACTGAGGTATTTAGTCTGTTCACTTACATAAAGTATTTAATTTTATGAGTTTTGGATGATTATTGTTAAGTGAGTAATAAATTATTATTAATAGTCTTCAAAGCACACGTAGCTTCATCCATACTAATCCATACTAATATTATAAATGCGAAAGTAACTCTGTCTGTCTGTCTGTTACTCAATCACGCCTAAACTACTGAACCAATCTTCATGAAATTTGGTATGGAGATATTTTGATACCCGAGAAAGGACATAGGCTACTTTTTATCCCGGGAAAATGACGCAATCCCGGAAATCCCACGGGAACGGTAACTATGCGGGTTTTTCTTTGACTGCGCGGGCGAAGCCGCGAGCGGAAACCTAGTTAGTAATAAGTCATAATAGTTAGTACTCTTAGGCTCCGTCAACCAAGAATGACGAAATCGACTTTAACCTTCTATATTCTCATATGAATAACCAAAGACAATTTGTGCTGCATAATATGCTTTCGTGGAACAAAATAATTAAAAATTTTAAACGGAAAGGAATTTGATTTCTGATATTATTTAAATTATTTATTTTATGTAATAAATGATGATAGATAAATCTTGTGTGTTATAAAAAGTAATAGTGGTATTTTTATTCGTGTTTTATTTCTTAGCTTTTATAATCATTTAAATCTAGTAAATAATAAAATGCGGCAAACAGAGACAGTGTTTATTGCTATAGCGGATACTAATATCCGTTGTGAGATGTTCCACTCCCTCTAAAGATATACCTTAAAAGGATTTATTTTCTCTTTGTTTTCCTGATAGCCTGGTAAGCTTAATCGAAAGCTTTATTTTTTAACTTTATTTAATGGGTAATTATTAATTTTATTGTGTAAAATTAAATCGCGGCAGGCTACTCCTTATTTTAAGCCCAAATATTAAACTTTACTTGTTACTCAGTACATCATAATCACACCATCGGAAATGTGGTGAACAACGAAAGCGTATCTATACTTAATATTATAAAGCTGAAGAGTTTGTTTGTTTTTTTGAACGCGCTAATCTCAGGAACTACTGGTCCGATTTGAAAAATTCTTTCGGTGTTAGATAGCCCATGTATCCAGGAAGGCTATAGGCTATATATCATCTCACTAAGACCAACAGGAGCGGAGCAATGCGGGTAATAGTCCGTTTTCTTATGGGAAAAGGTATACATTTTTGAGTAAAGCAATGCCATTTGGTACGAATGTTGTACTCGTCCACCTAAGCCCAAATC
>CAJQZN010038567.1:10598-24558 GCA_907164685.1 Colias eurytheme | reverse complement strand
CTTTCGTAGTTACAATAATTATGTTATTTTGGTTCTTAATGTAAAATTAATATTATAAATAAAAGGATTTGAAAATAGTACTAGATAATTATTATTAGGTTATCATAATATATGAATAATATCAATTAATTTGGTGTGTTGTAATAAAATGTTTATTTAAACAACATCAAATATAAGTTTAGGTATATGCATTAATAATAATTAAATATTTATTCATTCATCGATTCCATTTTTCACTCGATTACGAGCCACCACAAACATCGAATCACACCGGGATCGCAGAAATATCAGGAGTACCTACGTCTGTGCGTAGGGGAGACCGAGGGGAGTTGAAACAATTTTCACGTTTTGTTTGATATAACTCATACTATTATCAGAAATCTGATGGTACTGGTATCAATCGATAGGTTATTCTTTACACTTCCGAATGGTTAGCATAAATAAACGGTAAGCGTTAAAGATGGTGGTTAAAAATTGACTTAATCGTAACAAGTCAACTTGTTTCAATTCCCCTCATACCGAGGTAAGATGAAACAGAGGTCGAGGAGAGTTGAAACATAATGATTTTGGGGAGTAAAAGGAGCTGCAAAATAAAAATGATGATTTAATTCAAAGGTTTTAATTAAAACTTATATTTTCAAGTAATCAACGACTTTTATAAGTAATATTTTAATGACATTTCAGTCAAGTAGGTCTAATACAAATAATAAACACCTAAATAACCAAAAATTAACATGCGTAACATCAATTATAATCAGTCATATCAACAAAATGTTTTACATTTTTATAAAACTAAATCTTTGACATAAAATAGTTAATAATCAGTCGTTTTTTAAGTATGTATTACAATCAGTACCTACTATAAACTATTTAAGGAACAATAATCTACAAAATGACAAAGACAAAGTTCTCCACCAGCACAAGGTTCATGAGCCCACAATTGGCATTTCAGACATTGAGCCCACTTTTCTTTGGATCTGTTATTTGAATATGATTCCATACAGCAAATACAGCAGGATTCCTCTTCTTCTTCATCACTATCTTCGTTTCTTGACAACCTTAACCTTTTTAGTTTTATAGCCTGGTTTTAAACTTATTCTTGCTTTAGTTCCTCCAGTAGGCATGCTTAAACAAATAAACACATTAAATCAACAATAAAATCCGATAATCTTCGTACTTTTTAGTTATAATCAGATATTAAATTGAAAACAAGGAGAGTTGAAACAGTCTGTTTCAAATCACCTCGGTGAGAAAAAACCTCCCAATTTTTATTCAAATCGCGACCAAGCAGTAAATACACAGAAATCAAATTTACCAAGTATATTTCTAGAATCAATAGATAATAAGTTTTTAAAACGTATATAACTCAACCCAAAAAACAATACCAATATTAAAGTACGAGCATCGTAAAAAATCATGAAATACTTACTTTTTACGATTTTCGGCACATGTCATTCAGAACTACACAACTGCACAACTGACGTCATCGGCATGAACTGACGCGATAGCTGGTGGCGGGAGTTGGTTAAAAAAGACGTTGCCAGATAGCTAACAGTTTTAAGTTCGGAGAAATCGAGACTGTTTCAACTCACCTTTGTTTCAAAACCCCTCGGTCTCCCCTACAGATTTACACTGTCATCCTATTACAACTCCTGTAGATAGATAGTATTGAATTTTTACCTCAATGGCAATTGGCAAATAAAGATTTATTTATTTTAAAGATTTATTGAAGTGAAAACTTCTTTAGCGGCGTTGAGTATAAAATCTTAAACTCGCATCAGGACACGTGGCCGATCGAAAAAGCGTAAGACGGGTGTTTTTTTTAGCCCTTATATTCCATGCGTAAGACGGATACCATTCCAAAATATCAAACATGCTGAACGTTATTATTCAAGTTTTCACTTCTGCCGGTCTTTTTTTAAATTATTATTTTTTTATTACATCTACTTACTTACGGCCTTAGGTACTAACAAAAAGTTAAACAATGGATAAATTTCTACCATTTTCTACCATAGGCTATATCCTGCTCTTGCTCACATGAAACGTCAATCAATGGGTAATATTTTATTAGTAAGACCGTTATTTAATTAATAATTGCAAAAATGTATGTTTATTCTTGATTATTTTTCCGACCCAAATATCGACCATTCGACGTCACGTGGTACAACCTACATGGTATTATACTGATAATTTTTTGAAAATTTTCTCTGGTAGTTGACGTCAAACTGACAGGTTGAATTCTATTGTGAAATTATTGGCCGACGTTTGGGACGGAAAAATAATCTCCCGAATACCACACGAGCTTCAAAATTATCTGGCATTTCCCTCAAGGTTCCCTGCAAACAAATAAAGTCGTCAAGTTTTTCAGGAAAAATCAAATCAAATCAAATTCAAATTTTTAACCTTGACTAAAAACTTGACTCCTTCATTTGTTTGCAACGAACCTATCGGAAAATACCCGATAATTTTGAAGCTCTTGTGGTATTATAAGTGATTATTTAAGTTTCGTCATATTATATTCAGACTCTACAAGGTAGAGTGACAATAGCGGATGGCTCTACGTAGTTAAAAATAACTTATTACAAATTAATTATGTACCATTATTTTAATTTTATTATTATCATTTGTTTCTTCGATGTGGATTATTATATTTAATTATAATTTATTATATTATTTAATTTAACACTATTGCCGAAGAAAATTAAATTAAAAAATTTTCATTTTCATAGCTCTACACAAGATAGATATTATAATAGAGTCATAGCGTTAGCTATTACCTATTAAGTATTCTGTGATAGAGTCGTAGAAGTTCCTTAACATTAATATTTATTATAATTTTCACCATTTTAATTGTGTGGAATGTGGAATCGCATTGCCGAATACTTTCAATAGAAAATAAAATTTAATAAAAAGGATATTAGTTAAATATTATATTATTACTAGTTTTGAAATAACATAAATATATGTAATATTATTGTGGGTAATAAATATTAAAATACACACAATCAGCGATAAAAATGCTTATATTAAACCTTACATAAATTTTAAATCCGAAGTTTAGTATGAAATTTTAAATGATTAAATTATGTTCTTTTTTATTTGCTATTATAAAATACTAGGTTTCCGCCTGCGGCTTCGCCCGCGCAGTCAAAGAAAAACCCGCATAGTTCCCGTTCTCATAGGATTTCCGGGATTGCATCATTTTTCCGGGATGAAAAGTAGCCTATGTCCTTTCTCGGGTATCGAAATATCTCCATACCAAATTTCATGAAAATTGGTTCAGTAGTTTAGGCGTGATTGAGTAACAGACAGACAGACAGAGTTACTTTCGCATTTATAATATTAGTATGGATTATTGAGTAGAAGAATAAGTTATTAAATACATATTTAGAAATTGATTTTAAATTAAATGATGAATTACTTGATTTTTAAACGAAAACAAAAAATATATTTTAGAATGTAGAGCAACAAATATTCATTTTATTTTCATAATTTTGAACGTTAAAGCTACTTATTATAGAATTAAAATTCATTTTAATACTTATTCAATTATCTGCTATTTTTTAATTTTAACTCGTTTAAGGGCTGATTTTTCAATCCTTGGTTAATAATTATTCGTCGAATAACGTAATAAACCTACATATTTCAAAAATGTATTCTTTGCCCGTCTCCGACAGTTTACGGGTGACATTTTAATATTATCGTGTAATACTTTATTGGTCGGATAAATTTTAACCATGGATTGAAAAATCGGCCCTTATTAGAATAAAATACAATTGTTATTTTATTAGTATTTTACAATAATTAAAATCTTTTTTCATTCATTCAATGCCCGCCAGTTTCAATACAGTCCGTAGGTAGAGAAGGGCGACGGCAATGCGTACAATCTTGCGTAAGGTTCCTTCGCACGATTGGTCGAAGTCGCCACGCCCATTGCGTAGCTAAACCTTGAAAGTCTTCGAGCCCTTTGACGGCCCTTCGCAAACTCTTCATACGTTCTGTGTTCCTAGTAACTTGTGTTTTATTATAAATAATTTAAAAGGGCTTTCGCCACATTAAACAAACAACAAACCCTTCATTGGTATTAAAATTTACTTTTTTACCAATAAGAGTTTTATTAACATACCGTTCTAGCACGCTATTGGACAAACACATAACAATTACATTTTAAGTGTGACATTGTTGAATTATTCACTGAAACAAAAAAGGCTATTAACATGCGTGGTAATTAAAACAAAATTGTGAAGGGCCATGACGATGGGCGATGAGGCAAGGTAGGTGTAAATTGGAAGGGATCTTCTTAAATAACAAAATAATGGGCATGTCACTCCCAATGACTTTGTATACCAGGATAGCATAAGTACTAAAGGGTTTATAAGAAAGGGCGTTTTGAAAGGTATTTTTGGTTCGTTGTGCGTTGTACCGCGTCCTACGGCATGCGGCAATGTTGTTAAAGCGATACCTTCACAGGTATGAAACATTTACGAACGATTTACGTATGATCAAAAGAAAACTCTATAATCCGTTTTATGAAAAAAGAAACTAAAGATGTACATAGTATAGTATTAATTTATGTCTTTTTAATTCCTGATGATAAAAAAAGAATGAGTATAATTCAACATTCTGGACTCGGCTTAGACTTGGACTGTAAAACCTAGAAATGACAAAATATATAGAGTATTGATAGAGCAAAATGTAACGGCAATACTTAAATATCACTGAAAAATTATATAAAAAGTCTTAAACATCGCTTAGCATTCAATCTCTAAAGAATTTAATATTTATAAGGCTCTATCATCCAGTATGTATACGTTACAATTTCGATCGTTGAATACGTGAAAATCTTTCTTATGAAAAATAAAATGAGAAACTCTATCTCTCTCTCTCTGTCTAACTTCTTATGCCAAACCTGTGTACAAAGATGGCCTCACTTGAATCTCATGGATCAGGGTAACATAAATATTAAATAGTCTTTAGGAATGTTCTCGAATTCCAGAGTTTATTTTGAAATACTTGTTCTTTATCATAAGTAAATAAACTATAATTCTTATCCAGAATAAGTGATATAATTGTTTATGACATAAGTAATTTGTTTCACGTTTATTAACTCTATGGTTGCTGCTATAAGCCCAGTAGGTATTTTTTTACAGAGTGATAAGCAAAATATACACACAAATGTACACTCATATCTGTTGAAATATGTATGAATAAAATCTTACAGTCTTATATGAGAATAGAAACACGTATAAAAAAATTAACTTATTGTTAAATTTTTCGCTTTAAAACATGAAATAATAAAAGTATTTGTAACTTACGTTATTAATTTTATAATATTTTTTATTTTTATGGTAAGAAACAAAACGCGCTATAGCGTATACATATTATTTCAGTTTACAATATTGCGAGGAAGGGAAGCGGGCACACATACACGTATACTTCAACGCAACTGTCTACAGGCAACCACATACGCAACGTTACGAACTCCACCCTTATTAACCTTGTCGGGCGGAGGGTTACACACACGAGCTCCACACATGTGACGGTTTTACTCCACGTTACTCATGCTACCCTGGTATATGTAGCCCACATGTTAACCCTTTCGGACACGTGGCTACACACATCCAACCTGTCCTACATATTGACGTACAACTTTTTATTTTATATCAAATCAAATAACTTTATCAATCGTGTATACATGGAATAATATAATTGTATTATTAATTTTTATACATTTTTCATCTTACAATGAAGACTTATTATTAAGAAAAATATTAAATAATTATTTCAGCTCTATCACAGATTCTCTCTATGTTGTCACGACGCGTCACTAATACTACCACGAGTCCAATGCTATTCGCGACACCTTTATGCAATGACGCGTCAACAACATCCATTGCACTAGAGTTGCAGCACTTCCAAGGAGTGCAACTTGTCCTACATTTCACTATCAAGTTCAACAGCTCTACATGTTCTCACTCTTTTCCTCTTGTTCCACAACTGTAATGCTATCCTACTTCGTGTAGCAGGGAACTGAGCGAGAGGTGTAACTGAGCGTCGAGATGTTTTGTTTCATCCATTATTAAGTTTTACTTATCTTGAACATTACTTATTTCTCGGCAAAACTAAGACTTCTAATTGCGGCTTTATTTATAACAAACGACACTATGTGCTAATATGATATGCTGGACTGATTCCTAACCAAAAATATTTCTTCCCATTAAACTTAGAATCCATTGACATTAAAAAATATCATGTAGAGTAAGTAAGCGAATGCGGTATTTATATTACTTACGTTTCCAGCATGTATGCTCACAATATTACGAACGAATTGTTAAATGCATTCAGTTTATGCGGCTCTAATAACACACACTCGAGATCAGCCTACGCAATTTAATTTCTGCCTAATCTTACAGTAAAATTTTTTTGTGTTCAATGAAAATTAACAGCTTCTATTACTCTACAAAGACTCTACAATTTTAAATAATCTAAATATATTTTAATAATAAGTATGAAAAACAAATAAAATAGATAGTATGTTAATAGTTGATTTTCATTTATTTCAGATGCTCCACATTTCTTAACTTACCACTGCTTTTGTACCAAGGAAGCATTAACAAAATTGAATTGTACATCATTTAATTTTACTAGGATAGTATAAGTTTGTAAGTTTTATGGACCATTTGTGAAATACCTTCTCATATGCATTAGAAACCTATTACATAGTTTGTGAATCATCCACCTCTACGATTTTAAGTGCGCCTAGTACTTGAAATATATTATTTGGAACTGCCATGGAACATGATAGAACCCATACAAATAATATTTCTTTTACTTGTAGTACATATTATCCTCACTTATTTTATGATGATGGTAATAATATAAATTTGTAAAAGGTTAATTTACGAGTTTCACATCAATTCAAATTAACTACAGTTATTGTTTCAAAATTAACGTCATAAGGACAAGCTACTTATGGATAAAATTAATATTTTTACCATTTTTACTAACAAATTATCTTATTATTTTTACTTATCTTTATGCATAATCTAATTTATGCATATACATACATATCTTTATGCATAATGCCCCTAGCATAATCTAGGGCGGGCGGGCGGACTCTAGGGCGTCAGTTCACAAAATACTTGCACGTTTTTACGGTTTGTTTTTAAATGTAAGACAAATTTAGAGATAGGAGAAGAGACTTGATTTATTTTAATTGAGTAACAGTTTATGATACCATCGAGATTAGGCATACGACCCGATGATTTTCTATATGGTAAAAACCACATGTAGGAAACAATTTATTATCTGCAATTTTTTTATTTTAACGTGACTTAAAAATGTATTCTAACAACATCGATCGAAATTGAATTGAATATCTCAAGGTATTTAAACGCAATGACAATTGACCTATTTTTCTGTATATGTATCTTGTACTGTGCAGTGTGCGTATCCTCTAAATCCCTTTCTATCCCATGCTATCCTGGTATAAAAGTGACGTCATTTAGCGCTGTTCTCGTCCTGCTTCACTTATACACAGCGTCATGAATGCATCAATTTCTCTATTTATAGTTTATTATGAAAGGTCATTTATATCAGTTAATAAACCCATTGCATTTTTTATTCAAACCTAAAAAAGTTAAAGTAGTCATAATTTTTCAACATTTTCAATAATTATCCAATAATTTTAATTTTTAAGCTATGCTTCATTTATTTTATTATTTCATAAATTTTATATGTATTATTAATTGGTATTTAATATTTTTTACCCAAGTAGTAAGAAAACATGATCCATAATATATGTACTCCGAAATGCTATGAAAGCCTTATTATGTAACTTTAAATTCATGGATTCAGGATTGCGTTCATATTGTGTCCCTTTACATGTTTAATATTATATTGTATTTGATAGAGACGACATCCTAGGTCGTAGACGACATCATTAGGTATATATAGGTTTTTTTTTACCATAGAACGTTTTGTCTCTTTCGAATTTCGATTAAGGGTAGAGTATGTATACTAGAGCCATTATGATACATTTAACAATAATCCTTATTAGTCTACCTTAAAGTCTATACTCATACAACAAATGCTACGGAAATTTTCAAACGATAGCACGTTCCCCCGCCTTGACCGTGGCTATTCCTCGCCGTATTGTCTGGTATTGTTCTCTCCAAACTTTTATCTCCATGCGACCCATATACCCCTGGTACAAAAAGGGAGCAAACCATTGTTCTCACGCACACGCACTTTTTTTATTATCTGTTATCATTGAAGGTCCGTCCGTCCGGCTTCAATTTAACGCTTTCATTCCGGTTAGGATGAAATGAAAGCTCGCTCTCAGGTTATAAGGTTCTTTCTTGTTGTAATTTTGAGTAAGTGCAGTACACTGTACAATTGATCGATTTGTAACTTGTACTTCATCTTACAATAGGTTTTTTTATGTTCTTTTTTTATTTTATTTAGTTATGGATGCTTATTTTATCTTTTTATGCTTTTATCCGTTATTGTTGTTATGGTAAGCAATACTCACAGTTTTTTGAATAAATAAACAACTAACAGCAGCCTGGTTCATTTAATTAAACTGGTGAACATGGTGATATTAAATTTTATTAACATTATTTTCTTTTAATAAAAAAAATATATGTAGATTCTGTTTTTTATTTAATATAACTCTATAATCGAAGTTGGTATAGTTTTAGTACAGAGTTGTATCAAGTGAGCGAGTATAGCGTGTTTTAAAACATTATGACGTCGCGCCCTACTATCGCATTGCAAGTTGCAAGTTGCAACGCAACGAAGTGAATGCCCGGCGCGAGGGTGCAACGCACTTCTGACTGATGTCCTTGAGCCGATCCTTTCGCAGGATGACGACACGCACAAACCTCTTACAGTAATGTGCTACCCTGGTAGCCACAGGATATTTTGTCCCTTTGGGAATGCGCCTACACGTCCTAAGGGAAGGGTCTTGGACCGAAAAGGACCTTTCATTGACTTTTACTGTTTTATTTTGTGCGCAATATACGTCACTTGTTCTACAGTCCAGTGCTAGTTAGTACTTATAACTATAAGGATTATAATTATTATATCGAATGATGCGTATTTTAAATACAAAAAATTGACAAAAAAAACGCGACTCTTGTAAAAACGTATGAGATAAATGAATCATAAAGGTTTTGGAAATGTAAAGACAATTTATATTATGTTTATTTTACATAACAACTATAACAAGGACTTAGTTTTTACTATGATCGTCATAAACGTGTTATTTTTGTTTGATAACGCATGTCGATGAAAGGGAAAGGGACTGAGTGTATAACCTCCTAGTCTGTCCTGCGTCCCTATTGTTTGTTGACGTCATCTCAATCTACATCCCTTGGGTACCTCCTAAGTTCGGGTTGGTTGGCTGGCTGGCTAGCTCTACTAGTAAATATGCTCTATTCCTGGAACGCTTATATCATGTATGATCTACAATAGAAATATTATATTCACCATTATTAAAGGCCTAATTTACAAAACCCACACATTTTGTACAATTTGAAAATATTTAGAATACATTTATTTGCATAATTCTGTCTGTTAATTAAATATTTTAATTCTATACCTTATTTAATTTGTTAAGACCAACAAAACGTTAACTCTAGGCCACATCCCTATTTTTTACATGTGTGAATGAAG
This sequence comes from Colias eurytheme, assembly GCA_907164685.1. Taxonomy (NCBI): domain Eukaryota; kingdom Metazoa; phylum Arthropoda; class Insecta; order Lepidoptera; family Pieridae; genus Colias; species Colias eurytheme. Next base: position 14,880 of record CAJQZN010038567.1, on the reverse strand, counting down.
GTTACATTGTGTGCGAGTTTGTATAGAGCGCTTGTAGTCCGTAGCGTGACGGAGAGAACGCGCACCCTCTGTTTTCCCTGTCCCACTCGAGAGCTTTCCGAGAGCTTTTAACCTTTGTCGCTCCTATAATGCTCTGTTATCCTGGTACATTCCCGCGTCGTTAGCTCTGCTGTCGCTAGCCGCTTTCTCCTTCTCATGGATATTTTTTACACGTTCACCGCGACAGAGATAAAAGGATAGCCGTCGCATTCTATCACATGTCATCCTAATAAAAGCTTCATGAATTCTAAAAGTAATCTGTAAGTATTTAACTGCATTATTATATTTTAAGTACGTTTGGAAGACATTTTCATGTTTTTAGTTGATTAAAATAATTATGAACTTCTTGTTAATTAGTACCTAATTATATTATATGCAATGGTATCCATAGTCCATACATAGTTTCAATTGAAAGTAGTTATATGGATCTATAAACACACCATTATTACACTGAATTTCTAATTTGTAGGTAAGATATAATTTATGAGTCTAGTTACGAATAAATAAAATCTTTGTAGGAGAATAGTCTCTTAACATAATACCATTTTTTATTTTCGATTTCCATTAGACTATCATAAACAACGTATCGGTCCAAAAGAATGCAGAAGGCCCCCTCTTTTTATGCGTATAAATTGCAAAAGCTTACCCTAACCAACCAAGTATGCGGATGCCCATGTACTTACGGTTAACAACATTTGTTCCAGAATGCAGCGGCGTGCGCATGTCCTACGTCCCCTCTACAACATCAGTAGCTACCACACAGATGACCCAGACCACGACACCTCCACTGCTGCAGGAGTTAACTCCCCCTGTCGCGGTGTGCGCGGAGGCAACTAGCAATACCACGCCGTTGGGCAGATTGCGGAATGCTATGAAGAATACGAGCTACACGCAATCGAACGGTTTCTTTGATGCCTTTCTTGTGTTTTACAGTGATGAGCACTTGGTAAGAGCGTTTTTACGTCGTATAATTTGTACCTGCCTAAAATTAACATTTACATTTAAACATAAATTAAAAAGCAACGAACATACTTGTTAAAATTCTCTAAAATATATGCCAAGGCATGATAGTGCTGCGTGTAAATAAATGCAAGAAGTACTACACTATTCTAACGAACAGCTTCATTGTATGTCACTACAACGATAAAATTTAAATAATAAAATTGTGCTCTAGCAGCTTATTGTTAATTGTAATGCATTATGCAATTACCAGAGTGAAGAGCCATCAGCAGACGAGCGTCGTCTCGAATACATAAGCGGTTGGGACGGGCCCGGCACAGCAGCCGTGGTGGCTGACGGTGGAGCGGCGCTGTGGGTGCCGTCAGCTTACTTCCGACGTGCCAGGATGACGCTGTCTTGTGCCTGGCTCGTGTTGGATGGAGATGATCCTAGTCAGCCTACGATTGCTGAGTGGATTGCTGTATGTCTTTTAACTGTTTTTTTCGTCTTTTAAATGCTCTGAAAATCTATAATAATTTAAAGTATTTAGATACGTATGAGTGAGCTCTGTATACTCATCATTTTATCTCGAAAACTGATGAGTGCAGATTAAACATGTTTAATTAAATAAGTCGCAAAATGTTGGCTCTACAATTTTTATAATGAGTAGTAACATCGTCGGAGCAAACTAAGATAGTAACTTTATTTATTTGTATGGATAACAAGTTGTTATTATTAGCAACATATTACATAAAAATTTTTCAATATTTTATCCATCTCTATGTACTTGAGTAACTCTATTTCTGTCATATTAAAGGAACGACCCGGCCGTAGTGGTCGCGTGGGCGCCGACGCGCGCCTCACCTCCATCGGTGAATGGCAAATGATCCTGTCCAGCTTGCAGCGTGAGAACTTACAGCTTATCGCCCATTCCACGTTGCTGGACCAGCTGTGGAATGAAGAGACAGATCCTGAGCGGAAACGACCTGAGTTCACGAGGGTAGTCGCTATGTCTCATAATCCGGAGTACGTAGGTAAGTACTAAGTAATGAGTAACTGTCTGACCATAATAATTAATACAATAGGTAGATGAAGTTTGTTTTAGGGTGGTAATTTTTGTAGTAATACGTCATGTATTTTAAATATAATAATACATTAAATTATTTTTATATTAAATAGTATTTTGTATAGGTGTCTTGTGTGTGTGTGTGAAATGTCGTACCTGTCATGAACAAGTTAGCCGCTTTCAAAACCTCAATAACAAATGATTGTAAAAAATTTACACTTTTCGTTAGCTCTGATATTATTATTTGCATTAATTCTAAACAAAAAAAAACCTAACTACTAGTTTCATGTACCTACTAATGAATTAATTAACAGGTATGTCCTGGCAAGAAAAAGTTGCGGCTGTGAGGACAGAACTGCGCCCTGCCGGTGCGGATGCCATGATCGTCACAGCACTTGATGAAGTAGCCTGGCTCCTCAATATCCGTGGCAAGGACCTGCCTTACGCACCACTGTTGAAGGCTTTCGTTATTGTGAGCAATAAGGATGTGAGGATGTACGTTCCGCCAGGGAAGCTGATGATGCCGGAGCGGGATTCGTTGGCGGCGTATAACTGCCATCCCAATGTTAATAATTGTACAAGGTATGGCCTATGGATTAGTCAATTTACATTTCTAGTAAGTTTCGAAAAATCATATGATTTTGAATCAACTCTGATATTGTTTGTTCATTTCTCCTATCGGAAGTTACTTCAAATAAAATTGATGATAAATTTTATTTGAAGCTTTTTCCGAATTAATTAACTTTTTTGTGCCTATAATATGCTAACATGTAACATAATATTTGCTCGTAAAATAATTTATAAATGCGATAATATACGAGCCCTTTTTCAAACAGAATCAATGACTACGGCATGGTATATTCAGACCTCCGTCGAGCGCCAGAGACCAAGATCCTCATACCGACTGGAGGGACCTTCCAACGTGGAGCCTCTGCGGCCATTATGCAAGCTATTCCACAATCGAAACGAATCTTCCAACCCTCCCCCATCATTTACTTGAAAGCTCAGAAGAACCCTGCCGAAATACAGGGCATGAAAAAGGCACATTTAAGGGACGCTGTTGCTATGTGCACTGTGTTGAATTATATTGAGAAGAAGGTAAAGGAAAAATGATTTACAGTTAGTTCTTATTTTTAATTACTGCGTTATTTAATAAAAAATAAAAAAAACTTTTATTTCACTGAAATAATAATTAATTAAAAATTATTAAAAGAAGAATATGCACTGCGTCATGAAAAGCAGATCATAGTGAGCTATTTCGTGTGTTTCTATAAAATTACCTACTTAACTAATTCTTTTCTTGAGTTTTATCTATTTAAAAAAAATTATGGATATGTTTAATTTAATTGAAACCTCCTATTGTTGAAGGGAAAGTCGTTACTTTATGAGGCGATAGTGGCCGAGAAAATAGACGCAACCCGCGCCACACAAGCAGGATTTCGTGGTCTTTCAATGCGAACAAGAGTTGCTTTCGGCCCGAATTCGGCTGAACCGGAATATACCGCTACTAATGCTACTAACAGACGAATATTCACTAACTCCACGCTTATTATACAGTCGGGAGGACAGTATGAAGGTATGGACTTGATTAAATTAAATTATGAAACATTGCCATACCTATGAACTTCCAAGTTCTGAAAATGGGTTTTATTTTAATTATTTTTATAATTAGCTTTAATATTCGTGGAAATCGTAGGTAATTTATGTATTGTTTTACAATCATGAAACAGTAATTCCTTGTCGGTATAACCAAATATTTAATGCCAGAGGCCTAGTGAAATTCGCTTAAAACCACATCATATGATCGGGTACCATCTTACATGTGGCGCATATTTAGTAATATGTAATACTCCAGAATTTTTTACATTATATTAGTACTAGATTTCCGCCCGCGGCTTCGCCCGCGTTTTCAAAGGAAAACCCGCATAGTTCCCGTTCCCGTCGGATTTCCGGGAAAAAAACCTATCCTATGTGTTATTCTGATGTATAAGCTATATTGTGGTAAAGTTTCATTCAAATCCATTCAGTAGTTTTTACGTGAAAGAGTAACAAACATCCATGCATCCATACTTACAAACTTTCGCCTTTATAATAGTAGTAGGATTAAAGTACACAACTTTAAAATAACCTATCATTATCAGAGGGCACAACAGTAGTAACCCGCACATTACACTACGGCGTGCCATCCCCGCAAGAGCGGCGCGCCTACACCACCGTGCTCCGCTCGCTCGCGGCGCT
>CAJQZN010038567.1:0-10198 GCA_907164685.1 Colias eurytheme | reverse complement strand
GGGCACGCTGCCCGCGGCCCACGCGGACCCCGCCGCTAGGGCCCCGCTGTGGGCACATAGGCAGGACTATCTGTTGCCTACAGGACATGGCGTGGGCGCGGCGCTTAATCGACGAGAAGGTATGAAATATAGTGGTAGCAAATGTGAATGATTATTGTAAGTTTCGATTATGAAAACAATTAAAAAAATTGCATTGAAAAAGTACGAAGTGATTTGTTTATTTAAATTTTTATAACTATTACCTACACTTAAAACGTACCATGAGTAGTAGGTAACTACGTAGACCAAATTATAATTGATATTTGATACAACATTCGCTTTACCTACTTTCTGATAATAATTATTGTATAACGAGTGTAACAAATTTTAAACCAGAATAATATATCTCTACATTACCTTTTTTATATCTATTTTTAACAGATCCTGTGGTCATCGATTACCGCCAAGATACAAACTTACACCCGTTCCGAGAAGGATATTTTATTACAAGCGGTAGATATTTATTTTTATTTAAATATTTTTTAGAAACAAAAGTAATAAAGCTCGTTTATAAATTTACCGTAATAAATTTCTAATCTAGAACCAGCATGGCACGAGTTTGGAAAATTCGGAGTAAAGCTGAGTAATGTGCTCGAAGTGATATCTCGGCCAGCGGGATTCCTGGGCTTTAGAGAAGCCACTCTCATTCCCTACGAGCCTAAGCTTATCGACCGAATTTTACTGACTGATTACGAGGTATGTACTGTATTGTTTTAATATGTCTTTGCATACAATAAATTATATTCATATGACTTTGAGCCTAATATTTCAATGTTTAAAAAATTAAGATAGGTGACTCCTTGGTGACTCTACTTTTGGTAGTCACCTATTTTGATGTAGGTAAACCACGAGACAAGTTTAAAATAGCATTTGATATTATATAAATGTTATTTTAAAACATAAATTAAACCTATTTCAATACAGTTTTAAGAATAAGTCAAGCATTATTACCAAATAATTTTCAAAATTGGTTTGAATTTATTTAGTTAGTAATTCATTTTCACTTTATTTTTGCATTCTCTGCCTTCGCTGAAAATGTATTTTTACAATATAATAACCGAATATTTTCCAGATAAACTGGCTAAACGCGTACAACAAAAGAATTCGTACCACCATCGGACCAGAATTAACAGCACAGGGGCTCACAGACGTCTACTACTGGGTGATGAACAAAACTATAGAGATCGAATTGCCCTCAAAAATAAAGAAAACTGCCTCTAGTTCTGCCAATAAACATTTAATTGCAATCTTCATGTTATATTTCGTGTATTTATGTGTTGCTCTCGTTCAATAAAATGTAATATTTAAAGAGTGTTAATTTCTATTGTTTTTCATTTCAAGTTTATAATTTATAGATTCGCGCTTGTAAGACCATGAGTTGTATATTTGAAATGTGCTTCTTGATTATAATTAAAGTGTTCTAGTATTCATTAATCTAGATTGTAATTATCTTTCATCATATCGAAGGTTAGCTTTAAATTCTAAGTAATGTGTCTAAAATATTTAGTACCTAATCTGTGGTAACATTTCAAAGTCAATATGGTACTTATTGAAGTGAAACTTCTTTATCGGGGTTGGAATAAAATTTAGTGTAACATTTTTCCGTTACGCGTGACATTTTTCCGTAACGCGCCATCTTTTTCTTATCCCTACCACGCGTGATTCAACGGATTTAAATAAGGTCATACAGAAGTTTCACTTCTTACGTGTGTAGGTACACTAGTACACGCACACATTTTTGTTTCCTTTATTTTTTTGCTGTAATGTATGATGTGACTGAAAAGTATTAATTGGTACTAGTATTATTCAAGTATTGTGAAAAATGAAGAAATGAATAATTCAATGTTTATAATTTTGCTTATCCTATTGCATAAAAAAGTAGATATTTATTTAGAAAATTATACTACTCTATATTTGTGTACAATCAACTATATTATAGTGTTAAAACTTATTATTGTATTAGTAATTTAATATGTTTTATTTATTAACATAGATAGATAGATGTGTTGTACGTAAGTCGTTAGATAGTTATTAATTTAAACAATCTATATGTTTAGATTTTAAGAAAATGGAGGATGCACCGAGTGCCTTATTTGAGTAGTTTGTAAAAATATACGTGTTGTATCTTGTAAGCATGTACCGTTAAACATAGGTTTAAAAATACATAGTATAGCAACTATGTATTATTTATCCTTGTTACAATGCTTTTGTTGTTTTACAATGAAGGAAAAAACATAGTAGATATAAGTTCACTCTTATTTTTTGCTGATATTTAGTTTCATTCTAAAATGGTATTTTTACAGCAATTCTTAATAAATGATGTTCCGTATACTTACCGAATATTGTCAACCTTAACATGTGCCTTCTAATAAGAAATTAAGAAGTAGTTAATAACTAAATATACCTATGTATTTTGATATTATGCACTTACGGTAACCCTAGTAATTATATTATTATCTTTCGAATAAATTATGTAATTTAATTATGCAGCTGATTGTTATATTTCTTCGTGTTTAGAGAAAAATGTACATTTAATGTTTATTAACAAATCAAACATATCACTCTTGTCATGTAGCAAAAATAATATTAAGTTATTGTATGTGTAGTGAATTTTGTAAAGACAAAGGCTGGGTCTTTATAAAATTATTATTATTACGAATCTATTATTACAGATTATAAGTAAATAATTGTTCTTTACTGTGTACTTCGTCTTCGTCATAGCAATTAGTTATAATAAATTTAAAGCAATACAGTAGATGCTTCTGAAATTCGCATCACTGCCAATTGTAATTCACATATCACTTTTATGTAATAATAAAACAATATTCAATGAAAATGCTTTTATTTACATTGGTCCATAGCGATACACACAACATCACATATAGAGAGTATAATATGTCTCACGGATTGGTTTAAAATAACAAATAAACACATTCATTGTTATATTTGCAGAAACACTATGAATGTAAACACATTACCTTTCTACTTATTAATATATAGGTAAGTTTCTTAGCATTATTGACAGTTGTTTGTTAAATAGACATCAAAATGAATTACAATTTAAGGTGACTGATTTTTCTCTACTATGTTTCGTCGGAAGTACTTTCCGATTATAAGGACAATATTACTTACTTAACACATTGCGTGTAAAACGTAATGAAAGAATAATTAACAAACATTGTTAGGAACTAAAGCAATTTTTATTATTCCTATATACACTTAAAAATTGGCTAAAAAAAACTCAATAAAAATATGTGATGTCATCAACAGTCCGCTTGAACATTAAAAAAATAAAGTCTTTCCGTACTTAAACTACGTTTTAGCATAACAACATATTTATAAATAAGAAAAATCAACATTTGAATAAACAACGATTATATACAATAATGCATACTAATGAGAAGATAAAAAAGATATTAATTAATTTCAAGAAATATTAAATAATAAAATCGTATTTTAGGGGCAAAAAATACCAAGGCATCAGAACATAGCTGGAGCTCAGAAGCAGGTTTATTACGAAACTAAACATGGGATTTCAAACTTTATCACTTCAATAATAAGACACACTTTAGCATATTGACCTTGAAGGTCAATAAGCCTTTACCCTTTTACCAGTGCAATCAATTTTGTATACAAAATTAAGTATTATTAAAAATGGAAATTTTTTAATTGAGTAACGTTCTTTTAGAGTAATTGACGTTTTACCTAAAGCCATACTGACATCAACTTTATTCCTACAATATCGAAGTCGATTAAAATACACATGTAAATGCATCAGTCCAATAAGATTTTAAACATTTATATTCTATAACATATATTGCACCATAATAGTTAGAAAATACAACTATTATATAATACTTTCAACTTACTCGTTGCACCTCTAAGATATTGTAAAACATTTAAGATATATACATATAAATTTTATTTTTCACCGTGAATTTATCTAATACATACATTGATATGGAAACCCTACTATATGAACACAAAATGTAAACATCTTATCCTATTTAATAGGAGAAATAAAAAGAGCCAACAGTTTAATTTATTTTAACACAAAAGAAGTTATAAGACAATGCATGCAAGGCAAATTTTTATAAATACATACAACAAATAACAAATACAAAGCAAACAAATGCATCACCATCAAAGGTACTAATTAATAGCAAACAATATTTGTATCGTCTAGCATTTGTTGAGTCTTTATGACCGAAATAAGCTTAAATTCGACATCAAAACGATTGTGTCTACCGAATCATTAATAATCCATTAATTCTTAGTTAATTTATAAAAATACCTACTGTTAATAAAAAATAAACAGAAATTTGTTGAAAAGTTAGAATTTTGTATAACATTAACATAAATCTACTCACAGGGAATTTAGAAATCTCTTTCAAGAGAATAATTTTCTTAGAAATATAATATATTTTGATGACTCATGGCACAAATATTGTACTATCGCTAAAATAATTTGAGTCGAATTTAAAAGCAAATACAGTCAGACTAGCTTGCGTTTAAAATTGCTTATAACTCGATAATTATAACGAAATAATCTTTGTTTATTTTCTTAGATCCACCATTTCTATCGACGATGTGCTGTCCAAGCGAATGTGAGTTACATTCTGGAAAAAAGATTATAATAAAAGAATAAAAAAATCCATATAATTTGAACTTTATAGAACATAATATAATATGCTTTGAAAAAAAAACTACTAAATAGCTCATAAAATTATTATAATGGTCAGGCATCAGGCATCAGGCATGAATTGGTCAGGCATCCGCCCCGGAATGGCGCGAAAGGATGCGGGTTCGAGTCCCGCCTCTTGATCGAATTTTTTCTATCTTCTTCTTCTTCTTCTTATATATAAAAATGAATCGCAAAATGTGTTGGTAAGCGCATAACTCGAGAACGGCTGAACCGATTTCGATAATTCTTTTTTTATTATATTCCTTGAAGTACGAGGATGGTTCTTATGTAGAGAAAACGTAAATATTATGTACCACGGGCGAAGCCGGGGCGGACCGCTAGTTCTTTATAAATTTATATTTATAAAGCATTTGAATGCCATAAAACCAAACATATAAATTTCAAAATTATTATAATTTTGTAAACCAAACATTCCATTCATATTCATACTTCGAATACAAAAATTAAGGAGATCGGGAAGATTTTCAAACAACTTGACTTTAATCTATGCACAAGCAGTTCGAAGACAAGACAACATCTTTGACTTTGTTTCTTCGTATCTATTTATTACTAGCTTTCCACCCGCAGCTTCGCCCGCGCAGTCAAAGAAAAACACCCGCATAGTTCCCGTTCCCGTGGGATTTCCGGGATAAAACCTATCCTATTTCCCAGGATAAAAAGTAGCCTATGTCCTTTCTCGGGTATCAAAATATTTCTATACCAAATTTCATGCAAATTGGTTCAGTAGTTAAGGCGTGATTGAGTAACAGACAGACAGACAGAGTTACTTTCGCATTTATAATATTAGTATGGATTCATTTTTTCCATAAACTCATTTAAAAATTAATAACTCACGTAGAAAAGTGGTGGGTCATTAGGGTGTGGATGGAAGCCGGACTGTCGACACGCGGCGATGTACTGCATACCGTAGTCTGGTGTTAGCGCGAAATAACCAGTCCTGTAACAATTAAAATCATTCAAAAATATAATAACTTGGTTAACGTAAGATTACACGACAAAAACGATTCGGTCAAATTCTACACGCTGATCATTTACCGATACCAAAGTATTATTTTTGACGTGACAACGTCTTATAATTCGATAGAGCCGGCTGCACGCACGAAAAAACATGACTTATGCGGCGTTACCTCGCTCTGAGGCGTTCCATGTAAGGCTTGAAGTGCAAGCGAGAGCGCGGAACGAGCGATAAAGAAGCACAATCAGCCTTAAGACGTTGTCACGTTCAACTATCGTCAGTAAACCGACTTTACAACCATTTTTTTTACTGTGCTCTCGCTTTAATCAACATTGTTTACAGCTAATATTATAGATGGTACAAAAATGAATTAATAATAAATAAGAACTGAATTTAAATACACTCATACACCAGCCTAAGCCTGAATTTAAAACATTTTTTGTTTTTAAAGGCTAGTCAATTTTCAATGAACAATCAACTGGGCAATATTGAAACTGTATTTTATATAATTTTTCGTTATAGTTATTTCTCAATATAAACAAAAAATAATACGAACTCATTATATTTAGGCGCGCACACGATAGCAATCGCCTCGGCCATCATGAGCTGGTAGGAGCACTGCGTGTGGAGATCAACCGACGAAAGGAAGGCCGTTTGAGTGGGGTGCGTCTGTAATGTGAACAAATATATTATTATAATATATTTTATCTTGCTATCAAAAGTTATCGTGTCACATTTGCCAGAAACGGTTTGCACAAATTTTTATGCATTTTAAAACTATTTTTATTAATGTAAATAATGAGGCTAAGGTCGATGTATACTTTATGAAAAAATCGCTATTAATACGCTATAATACATTCTGTCGCATTTGGGATCTTTGTTTAAAAACTAACCGGTACCCGTGACTTCGGCAGAAGTTTTTCTTCCCATTCATTTACCAACTTCAAAAAAAATTGAGCCTTACTAGAGCCCTAGATGCATTGTACTGAACATACACGAAACACACGAATAGGGTAAAGGTTTACCGTTTAAATAATATAAATACATGTACATATTATATTATAAAAGTAGACAAACATACATGAATCCAGCCCAAAGTGATGAGATTGTGCTGATCTTGATAGTGGAATATCTCCTCTTCATTGTTAGTACTGCACGAGTCAGCGGTGCCCGATTGCTTTGGCACTATCACGTGCGTTATTTTCAACTGATTTTTTTCCTGAAATCAAATTATTTAAAAAAAATACCCAACAAGTAAAAATTTGAATTATGAACCTCGAAATTGGAATATTACAGTTTAAAATGAACAAAGTAAGAATTAACTATAAAATTAAAGAAAGTTACCATAATATTATGATCATAATCAAAAGAAAAAGTATGCAGTAGTTGAAAAAATAATTTATAAGCCAGATAAAATGATAGAGAAGTTAAAAAAATATATGCAAACAACTTTGCATTCAAACAATATCAATAATATATAATTATAATGAATAAAAAAAAGTTTTTCGAAAATACCCTCAATATTTTACAAGATTAGCTAATCTCTAAATTTTGCTAAACGAGTAGGTACCTAATCAATAAATAAAAGAAAAATATTCACTCGACATATCACTTACCAACCTTCCAGCCAAAATGCCGCAGAGCTCGATATTTTTTGCCGTATTCGAAGCGGCGATGGTCAAAAACCGACCCATAAGAGAGGCCGGTACGACTACAGTACGCAAACCACCCGCTAGAGGCGGGAACATGTCATTTATTACATTCTCTCTGAAAGGGAAGGTTATAAAAACTTATTAGAGTGGTATTAGGACTTTAATACGTTTCTATGCGTAAATAATTAAAGTACATTTTACAATAACAATCAATCTATCTGAAAAAATCCGTTTGTGGCAAACAGTGTATATTGTGAAAACAATTGTTCATTTCCAAATTCTGATTCGGAATTCAGAGAGGCATTCCGGCTATTTGAATCTAGCCTAAGTTTATAAATAAGTAATCTTAACCTAAAAATAGTGTCAAAAATTGATACTATATACCTATAAGTTGGACAGATAGAAGTTGAAATAAAAAAAATTGTTGAAATAAACTTACTGCACAGGTTTAGGTGGTATTAGTGGTGGTACAGGCTTGTACTCATTGAGAGGCGCTCGAGGAGGCTCCGTGGCAAAGTCATCAGGATACAGTACACCATCCACTGGCGGAGCACTCGGTGTCACTGCCCACTTCTCCTGTGGGTAGATTTTGACGTGACAACGTCTTATAATTCGGTAGAGCCGGCTGCACGCACGAAAAAAACATGACTCATGCGGCGTTACCTCGCTCTGAGGCGTTCCATGTAAGGCTTGAAGTGCGAGCGAGAGCGCGGAAGCGACAAAGAAGCATAATCGGACGTTGTCACGTTCAACTATCGTCAGTAAACCGACTTTACAGACAACCAATTTTTTTTTATTAAAAACTATGTTTGCTTATTAAAAAATCATTGCTATCTTCAGCCTGTCTTGAGCAATGAGTTGTGTAACCAAAATGAATTTCTTGTATAAACATATTAAATAGTTTGTAAAGGCTGGGTTCCATTTGAGTTTTTAAATAACATTTGATCAGAGTTTTGTTATAAATATCTAGAATATCACTTAATTTGATTTACCCACTCTTGTGTACAAACTTTACTATAATATCATATTTAGGGCCGATTTTTCAATGCTTGGTTAAAACTTATCCGTCCAATAAAGTATTACACGATAATATTAAAATGTCAAGTAAACTGCCAAATACGGACAATTAGAATACGATTTTAAAATGGTAGTTTTATACATTATTTGACGAATAAGTTTTAACCAAGGATTGAAAAATCAGCCCTTAGTTCTATTGTTTTATAGCCCATTTAAAAAAGTGTAAACAACTCTATAAAACATTGAAATAATGACTTTTAGTACATACAGTATTTATAAGATGTGGTCCAGTAGTGTTTCCATCTTGCCTATTTTCATCGGCTTGCAATCTCTGTGCCAATTTTGCATCCTCCTGTTCTTGTTTCTTTCTTGCCTCTTCTGCTATCTTTCTTTTTGCCTTTTATATAAAAGGTATATGTTTAAAAATATTTTTAAAATATTTTTTAATACAAAATTTATGATTTATAAATTCAACATCACCATTATTTATACTATGGTTCTAATAAAATTAGCAATACATATAGAAAGATCATATATGTTAAGGAACTATTTATGGTATTGTTATTAGAACAGGAACAGTAAAAATTCAATATGTGAAAGCAAAAGATTAAATTTGAAATATTGATAAAAGCATTGATGATTCATACCTCCATTTCTTTATAATGTGCATGTTCTTTTGTATACCGATCAAATAGTCTTTGTTTTAATTTCTCTGCCTTTGGCATGACCTCCTTCAATTTAGTTTGATTTACTGACTTTATATCTAAAGGTACTGTACTATACTCTGGATGCTTTCGAATCTTTTCCAAAAACAATGTCATAAACTTCATATAAAGTATATAGGCATTTTCGAGACTTCCCTCAGTCAAATATACATTCGCCATTCTAACCATCTCTAACCCTGAACGATAATATCTAAAACAAATAATATTCTTATAATATCAACAGTGAACATGAATAATGCTGATTACACACTTATATTTTTTAACCTTTATGAGAAAAATATTATAATGGAATAAAATTACCTCCTGGGTGGCACATTGGGATCTACATCAACCATAGCTCCATAATTTGCTAGCTGCTTGATTCTGAAAGCAGGCTCCAAAGAAGCAAGATCAGTTTTCATATGCTTTTCGGATGACTGCATATTTAAGTCTGCTTCAAATAATATGAGTGTTAATTATATATTGCAAAAACGTTTTAAAGGAACTTTCGTAACTGTTTTATATTACACTTATAAATACACAATACTAAAATAGGGGAAACTACAACAATTTCTTGTTTTTAAACAAAATACCAATCATGATAAAATCAAATTATGACACTGACGTCTGACGTACTGTCCAAGTGTCCATCACTGTTTTAACACAATTTGACATTGACAATGACATTGTCAAGGATACGTAGATTAAAAAATAGACATGGGTCTGTTATCTTGGTTAAGTCTTTTTACACTTATATGTGTAAATTAGTTGTATAAAATATTGCTTATAAGCACTTTAAGTAACATTTGTTGTCCAAGTGTAAATCATAAAACACTTTGAAATTAGATATTAAGTGTAAAATAAATGGTGAAGTCAGTCAGTACCTACTCAGTTTATATCTCAGGGGGGCCGTATTATGACCTCTTATTTCCAGACAGTTTACACCGTGAATTAAACTGACTGGCAAATTCATATAATACCATTATTAACCACGGCTGCTTGTTGCGATCATAATATGAATTTCCCAGTTGTGTGCATATCAGGGTAGGTCTATACATCTATTTTTCATCCTCCTACATTCTATATGATATAATTTACCAATATCGTGCGACATCCATACTATTAT
>CAJQZN010038566.1:3606-17545 GCA_907164685.1 Colias eurytheme | reverse complement strand
TCACAATAATTAAAATTAACCATAATTTGTATTTATATTAGCGCTTTCAGTTGTATTTGTATGTATAATGCAAAAATTGGAGTTTAATATTTTAAAATATATTTTTTGACATCGAAACATATATTTTTTTTATTATTAATATTAAAATAATTAGTAATAAAAATAATTAGTAAGCTTAGATCATTAAGTAATGGATGGAGCACGCTGGCAAATGTTCTAACTAAACTTTCTGCCGGTTTTGGTGCGGGGAGGGTAACTCACACTTTGAAACACAATCACACATTCACAAAAATAATTTGTGTCTTTACAAACTCAAACTATTACAAAATGGACAGACTAGCATGTTTTTGCACACATGTATAAATTACACAGAAAAATCTCTATACATATACGTAATAATACAATCGCTCTAAAGGGATGTAACCATATCGATATTACAAAAATAATAATTTTGTTGAAATTAGAAATAACATTAATATTATATTCATAAAAAATACTACACAGGTCATTTGTAACGTTTTCATCATTATTATATGCATACGAAAAAACAATAAAACGCCATTTTATTTGTATTTGAATATGTATTTATTCAACACATCACATATTATATTCAATAAAATAAATATCGGTCCAGAAATTTTTATTATTTCTGTACCGAGGTGTCCATTCTGATTTTCTCCCACAGCATTCAATCCACCTTAGCCTTAAAGCAGGATTTTTTGTAAATCTGAAATATACGCAATATTCGTACATACATATAAACAAAGTAGCTGCTCCGCGCGGTTTCACCCCCGTGGCTCCACTCCTGTTGGTCGTAGCGTGATGATATATACCTTCCTCGATAAATGGGCTATCTAACACCGAAAGAATTTTTCAAATCGGACCAGTAGTTCCCGAGAATAGCGCGTTCAAACAAACAAACAAACAAACTCTTCAGCTTTATAATATTAGTATAGATTACATAATAGAAAGGTTACAAGATTAACATTACAAAAAAAACGGCTAAATGCGAGTCGGACTCGCGCACGAAGGGTCCATTAAAATGTTCTGCCAGTTAAAAGTAACCGAGCGTAAATTTTAATAAATATATACAAGACTTACAAAATAAACATTATACTCCTTTTTATGCAGTTGTGTAAAATTTTAATATAATAAAGATTAATTCTCATCTCATTTCAAATTATACTTAGAAAAATATTTTTTTATCGACGTTCAAGTTAAAAGCAGTCCGTCACTAAGAAAGTCGTAAAAATTTACGACCTTTTAAGCGACGAGTTTTTAAATTCAACTCTATCACTAAGTTCATAAAGATTAAATTTGAATTTCTCTTCAAGATAGTCTCGCTACATCACTTTATAGTCTCGTGGGGAGTGCGGTTCAATATCGCGTTCTAAATTCAACTTTATCGCTTAGTTCATAAAGATTAAATTTGTATATTTTCTCTTCAAGATAGTCTCGCTACATCGCTTTATAGTCTCGTGGGGAATGCGGTTCAATATCGCGTTTTAAATTCAACTTTATCTCTTAGTTCATATATATCATATAAAGATAAAATTTGTATATTTTCTTTCCATGATAGTCTCGTGAGGCCGCATCAATGATCGAGTACACACATGACTCGATTATTTGTCTTATTTATTTATTTATTTTATTTATTAAAAAGGTTCATCACCAGTTGTTACATATGTATCATTCACGTAAAACAGTAACATAGGATTTACACATTATTATGTACAACTATTACAGATGAACACTACATTCACAAAGATTAATAATAAAATTAGGCGATATCTTCTTCTATACACAATATATCTATACAATTAAACAGAAAAGAAATGTGTGTGCTCTTATCATTAAAGAGTTCTGATTAATTACAACAGGCAATAGTCTTGATCATATCGCTAAACGATACATCGACGATTATTAGAAATTGCATTTAATTAGAAATGTACTTTAAAAAAATAAAAAAATATACACAAATGAAAGGTTATTCCATCTTTTTTAATATTCGACATGTTTGAATTGCTTCTGCAAGACTTGACAGTGCAAAACGGCATTTTTAGCGGAGCACTCGCAGACGTCCTTTTGATGTTTTACGAATACGCAGAGTGTTCGTAATCGATTACGCAAGTAGTTTTTATGAAAGCATAAGATTTTTCGATTCGAATAATCTTATACCTCGGCAAAAGGGGAAACGCCTGCGTGTGTTATCCATTACTTAATGATCTAAGGTATTAAGTATTCAATTTTTTCTAAATTTATATTTGTAGCGACACCTCGCTCTGAATCGCGCAAGTGAAATGTTTATATATATAAAGCATTTAATGGCATTCAAATGCTTGCGATGTTAAAACAAGAAATATCAATTTCAAGAAAAAAATATTAAAAAAAGACGTGTGGCACTCGGGGACTGCCGCGGTAAAGCTATTGCATGCTATGCCTTCAAGCCACACCTCCGCGCCCGTCGGAGTGCGGAGCGTGAGGTTTTTTCGTTACGGAATTTCTGGATTCGGTCCCCGCGCTCAAGGACACATGAGAAAACTGATCTTGTTACTAATAAATTACCTACATATAGAAATCATATTTTTATGTGTATGCAAATTTGATTTTTTCAAGTCTTATGTACGAAAGTGTACGTACATGAACGTTTTATATTGCGTGCGTATGCGTTCATACAAGTGCGTACGTACGTGTACGCGTGCGCAAGCCAACGCGTTTACTTACGTGTGTAAATGTGCATAGCAGCACTCACACATTACTCTTATAATATACATACTAGCTTTCCACCCGCAGCTTCGCCCGCGCAGTCAAAGAAAAACCCGCATAGTTCCCGTTCCCGTGGGATTTCCGGGATAAAACCTATCCTATGTGTTAATCCAAATTACCCTCTATATGTGTTCTAAATTTCATTGTAATCGGTTCAGTAGTTTTTACGTGAAAGAGTAACAAACATCCATACATCCATACTTACAAACTTTCGCCTTTATAATAGTATTAATATGATTATACAGGTGCGAACGCTAGAAGCGCGGCAGGAAGAATCCGACGCGGCTGGCGCAGGCGCAGCAGCAGCAGTAGCTGCGCAGGCGCACGCGTGGAACGCGCTACAGGAACGAGCCGCGCATTTAGAGCGATCGTTATCTGCGGAGACGAGGGTCAAGTTGGATCTGTTGTCTGCGCTAGGAGACGCTAAGCGGCATATGCATATACAGGAAGGTAAATACTGCTAATAATGATACTAGTTGATGCATATATGATTTTTAATATTTATATATCACCGCATTTATTTATATATCATGTATTGTACCTTTGTATTGGTTATTTTTGCAGGTTTGTTTAAAAAGTCCATTTGCTGTTATTAAAAATATATCAAAAAGTTCATTAGTGTGGCAGTATGGGATATTTTCTTTATGAACAAGTAGGTGATCATGTTTCTGTGTCCAGCACACAAGTCATTTTCTAACTAAACTGACAAACGTGCTAAAAAATTGTCCAAAACAAATCTCTGCCTATCTGTGTATTAGGCAGAGTATTTAATGAGAGTTATAATAAATACTTTGAACCTTAGTGCCACAAAATAAGATGTTAATTGATGATTTAATCAACGGTGTTCAGACATTTGTGCATCTGGTTGTTCAATGTTCATAGTATGTTAATGATTTAAAATTCGATAAAAATAATCGATACAAGCAAATAAGCGTCACCATGAATTAATTTCATCACGCCTCATTCCAGGTTTAATATCAAGGCAAGAAAAAGAAATAGAAGAACTGAAAGCTCAAATGCTAGCAGTCATGCCGACAGAGTTCGTAACACCAGTCTCCGGGACAGTGTCAAAGTTGCGGCTAAGTGATGGTTCACCCCTTGATCCTAATGCGTCCGTTTACACACCTAAACAATTATGTTCGGATGCTTAAACATGGACTATAGTGCTTCTAAGATCTACAGAGGGGCATTAGTCATTACCATGAAGAAACATCTGGAAAAAGTGCAAAATGTTGAAAATTTGACGTTATAACCCGTCTCGAAAGTGAATTGCAATAGTGAACCGTGTCGATAAATAATAGAATCGTGAATGGTGTTCAGTGTTGTGACAAGGTTTAACCTTTGGTTCTGTTGAAGTGACCGTTCAAGATATTTAATGTACAAATTTCGCATTGCTTTTGAAAATATTTCAATGTGACGTCACACTGTTGACGGTTGTATTTTTTAACGACTCGGAATTAGTGGATGTTTGAGCGGAGGCCTTTTTGACTGGCAGGTTTTTATTTTTTCTACTAGATTAAAATGTTATCAGTATTTTTGTGGCTTTCTTTAAAATTTGCAGTTACATTGCAATATTATGTCAGATTTAAGGATGATTTTCCTATACTATCAGTATTATTTATGAGATTATAAACATGCATTTAAATTCTTCATTTAAATATGTGAAACACGCAATTTTATGTCGTTAGAAACTAAATTGGCATTCACGCTAGTGAAAATAACATTTTTTATTTTTTAATAAAGGCCAGCAAATCCGTCACCGCTCGAATATCAGCCCCAAAGTGAAGACCGAGCTTGGACCGCCTGAAAATGCCTCACCGACATCTGTATGGGAGATTCACTGATCTCAATATTTGTTTCTCTATAATTTCCCACTTGGACCCCCATACAGGCATCGGTGAGACAACGATACCGTGTTAAAGAGCGTTTATTTTTTCATTGATGATAAGATTATTCGTCCGATATCCTTTGTACGCATAATACATAAAATACCCTCGGAATAAGTTAGGTACAAATACGTATTAAACTGCGCTAGTCATAGTATTTTTTTGGAGATATTTGAACGAATAATTTTACCGTTCGTTCAGTCCTTCCATTCGCTCGCTGCTGAGTTTTTTTGTTTAATTCATGTGATAAATTGTACAAAATGATCTGATTGGTGTTTTTTCTAGTTCTAATAATTACTTGGATTCTTTTTTGTTACGGCGTAGCGTCGCTCGGGCGTTTCTAGATAAGTCATTGAAGTACAAAATCGTTTTGTCCCATGACAAGTAAATACTCTTTAGAGATATACTGTTTTATCTCTAGCCGAAATGGCGTCTCAATTGTTTCGTTGTTGTAACGTTAGTACTAGTGATTAAAAAGGTCCTTACAAATTTAAGAGCTTCATTGAATAATGAGAATATAACTTTTTGATACTACTTTTGTAATGTGTAAGCGATTCGTAATACATTGAAGCGTTTCGTTTAAGTAATATGACGTCATCATTTAAACGTCAAAAGTAAGACAGCATTTCATACTGGAGCGAAATGTTTCAATGTATTAGCGGGTATACTTAGAAAATTATACATTCGTTGTTTTAAATTTTATTACGATAATGCTTTGTTGGGACGCTACGCTGATAATATTGTTAACAAAAAACGGGGGAAACCATGACAGTGACGTTTTTAGTTTTGACACCTGTCAGTTGAAGTTATGCCATTGTTGCCAGATTAAAATATGGTTGTTTATGAGAAAATGTGGACGAGGCTTAAATTTTTTTTTTTCTCTCAATCTGACGCAAAATTTCTCTCAGTCGAAGGAGAGAACATAATTTCTCGTACACATTTTTATCCATACTTACATTGGAATACAGTACATGATTCCTTGAAAAGTTAAATTCATAGATAAATTCTATTTTTGGAATGTTGGCAAGACTTTTTTTTTGTTGATTCCACATAAACGCTTAAATTCTTTAAAAAAAGATGTGCATTTGGAAAATATGTGGCCGTTTGAAACTAACATGCAATACCTGTAGCATTAATTGATAATATATAGGGAAATGATTTTTTTCTCTGAGTTGGGAGGTCATGTTCGTAGGTTTATTTTCCAAAGTACTGAATTGAGCTTTAATTCTAAATCCTAAATGTGCAAATTAATTTTTAAGATAATTTTTAATAGATATTGCATGTTAGTGTTGCCGTGGTTGTTTTAAGGCGTAGTACACATGAGTGAATCTCTGATAAGATTTAAATTCCCTTTTCTTGTTTACAAAAATACGACTAACTTTAATCTTTTCTATTCGCTACTTCTATGTTCTTGTACTATTCTAATGGACTAAATATTTCCATGTTAGAGATTCGCTTGTAAGTACCGCCTACTTTGAGATTACGCTTCCATAATTTCTTCCATTCTTTTTTCGCATTTACTAATTACTTAAACAATTAAACTCCATTGTTTTGTAGACTATGATAATTGTAATGTCCAATCAAGGATAACTTCTAAAATATTTTGAATTTAAGTTTTCGATACAAAAATGATGATTTGATGTTTAATTTTACAAGTTATGACTATCGAACTGTAGATTTAACGCACATTCGACGGAAAATCTGAATAACACGTATTACATACGATATTGTGACATTTTTTGTTCTCCGATCTAGTCTTGACTACTGCCAATTTACACCTCACGACATGTCGTGTCGGTCACAAATATCGTACGTCGGAGAGTGTGAATTGGCCTATTTATACGCTAGGTTTAGAATTTTTTTAACATCAAATGCGCACTGCCCTCCAAATACCAATTTGATCTTCCGTTGTTGATATTTTTTTTTGAAAAACATCGGATTAGTTTGTGTTTAAGTACTTAAATAGGTTTAAGTTTATTTTGTTAAGATTTCGAACGTGGATCATAGACGTCAGCAGCATAGACACGGATATATTTTTTCATGAACAATAAAAATGACCTGAGCGCGAAAAGGGATTAAAAATCGTACAAGTGATTGATTTGGATCTTCACTAGTGAAACATAAGCGGTAATGATTGTTTGTATTATAAAGGGATGCTGTAACAGCAATAAAAAATCAGACTTGCATTTTGTTTTTCTTTCTACCCCTCTTAACATGGATCTTTTGTATTTAAAATAATCTATATCTACACTAATATTATAAAGAGGAAAACTTTGTTTGTTTGATTGTAATGAATAGGCTCATAAACTACTGGACCGGTTTTGATGAAATTTGGCACAGATAATCTTTAGACCCTGAAAAAGAACATATTTTATTGCGAAATATGTACCACGGGCGAAGCCGGGGCGGACCGCTAGTATAAAAATGATACCCCGTTTCATTGGTCACGGCATCACGCGTGAACGGGTGGACCGATTTCGATAATTCTTTTTTTATTATATTCCTTGAAGTACGAGGATGGTTCTTATGTAGAGAAAACGTAAATATGTACCACAGGCGAAGCCGGGCGGACCGCTAGTTATAAATAAAATTCCCATGTCCACTTGTGGGATGTGGCAGATGAGCACACTGTCTGTTTCTTTGATCGATTTTTTGTGAAAGATCATGCCTGTTGGACGGCCATTTTTATTTATTTAGCCCCATGTTGAACCAATGCAGGATTTTTCGGTTCTACGCCCATGCGTTAACCATTGTACCAGAGTTGGTTAAAAATTATAATAAGGTTAATAAATGCAAATAAAATATACACACTTTTTAAAAGATTCTATCTAATTAATATTCACATTTTACAAAATTAAAACTTAATCACTAGCATTTTCAAATGCCACAATAAATTATTAATGTCATTAAATTGTAATAACATTTCTACATTCATAATTATAACAATACTTATAAAATAAATTTTGCAATTCTTCTATAATAAAAATGTGTGCGTGTACACATGTTAGAAGTGAAACTTCTTTATGACCTTATTTTTCAAAAAATAATTTACTATATGCAACTTTACAGAAATACGCCGAATCACGCGTGGTAGGGATAAGAAGAAGATGGCGCGTAAAGGAAAAATGTCACGCGTAACGAAAAAATGTTACACTAATTTTTTTCCAACTCCGATAAAGAAATTTCACTTCAAAAAGCTGCAATTTGTTTCATTGAATGTTCTAGTCTCAGGAACTACTACTGCTTTGTATAATTATGGATTATGATTAAAGAAAATAAAATTGAAACTGCACCCAGTTTAGAGAGGGCAACATGCTCGCAGACAGTTATTACAAGTTAAGTGAAGAATACAAATAAAATGTGTACTGTTTCATTTCAAGTTAGCTTCCCGCTCTATTATTCAAAATTACTCTCACACTTTTATGTAAGTGATATTTAGAAAATTAACAATCATCATTTATTTCTGACACCCTTGCTTCATTGACCAGCCCATGTATCTCCAACTGTAACCTTAGTGCTTTCTGTAGGTGCATACTTCTAAGTTGGGAAGCTATGTATTTCCCAAAAATATCAAACTCGTCTTCCTTCTCTGTTGTTACATGAGATTCGGAATTATATGATTTACTGTGTTTAAACTTTTTCTTTTTTAATTTTTTACAAGGTGTTGATGATTCTGACTCGTCTTTGATTTCATTATAATTGGCTGGTTTAGGCGAGTCACAGTTTTCATCAGACTGCGGTATAAGAGGGTCTGGATCTATTTCTTCCTTTAAACTCGTCTCAATTTGGTTTACCCAGATTTGGCATGATGAATCTACTTCTTGGGCTTCTGGTAACTGAAAATTAAGACAATTAAAAATGAATAATGCATTTAAGTATCCACGAAATCGAAATATTTACTGATAGCTCACTGCTTGTTGCATTTATTAATTTTTTAATTAATCAATGAAAGAAGCAATATACAAAATTGTTAGCAATCGAATTAAAATGAAAGTCATAAAGGAACTAACACTAGATGTATATCGCCGCACAGCAGTGTTTTTTAGACACCGATCCATATCTTCAAACCAGACTAGTGAAGGTTTGTACATACAATCAGGACTAGACTTTTTTAATACTTTGTACACTTCTTGCATATATGTCGATCTCAAATTCTTTATCTTCATCTTAACCTCGGGAACTGTGAGTGATAAATTTGTGCATGATTTAAATTCTGACGAAATATCTCGATACGCGTCAATCCTTCTGTGTCTCATTTTATAATCCGGATGGTTGTTATTCCATAACAATTCGTGTTTAAGGTATATTTTAACGAAATCCAGGGTAGTATTTTCACTCCAACGCATTGTTAGAATAGAAAACCTAAAAATTCATTTATTTAAATATTAAATATTTTTGAACAGAAAATAAACAAACAGACAACAGGCAGGAAGCTGAGGCAGGAAGATTATCCCAAAATATTGATTATATGACATTTGACATTTGTGATGTGACATAAGACGATTATTCACGATATTTTTTACTGAAGGAAAAATATCTTATTGTAAAAGTTTTTAAGTATGTAAAGGGAGGAAAAAGCCTGTTATTCTTTAAGTTATTAATTGCAATTAATTAAATCTTAATGCTAATAAAACAGTTTGGGGCTTAATCGAGTTCGACTCGATGAAATCGAATTTGTGAATATCGATTCCATTCATACCTTAATATTTTATGTTAAGATTCTCTAATATAAAATATTACAGTATCTTAAGGTATCCGGTATCAGCGTTCTGACCATCATTTTTCTTTTCGTCATTGCGTACTAAGACCCCTGTTATAGAACCGCCATCCTGTTACAAATGACCCGAAATTTTGTGTCAGTATCTCCCGGCCTATAGATGGCTTATCGCTTCTACATTATATTCACCGTGTGTAATGTGAAGTCCCATGTCCCCAAGTGGGGTAAGGGGCAGATGCATTATACATCTGTTTCACTGATCGATTTTCTTTAGGGACAAGTAGGTGATCAGCCTTCTGTGTCCTACCAGACCGAGACATTTTTTTTTCTTCGTCTCCTACCGTGTGTAATGCGCATTAATTAATGTAAACTTATCGATCGGTACCTCAGGTAGGTAGTCCAAATTAATAGACCTGTCCTAATTAAAGAAATATAAATTACCTTTTTTGTCCTGTGAAATTAATCACTCAAAATTTATACTATTCGCGGATGACCTTAAAATATTCAAAAATATACATAATACAGAGGATGCTAAATTTCTTCAAGACGATCTAAATCGAATCGCGGAATGGACATTATCTAATAAGCTACCGTTAAATATAAATAAATGCAAATTTATAAAATTTTCCAAAAAGTTACAACCTCAATCATCTTCGTATTCCTTAAATAATATCATCCTTGAGGAGATAACCCAAGTGCGAGACTTAGGAGTAACATTTGATAAAAAATTAGGTTTTATTCATCATATCTTCTATACTTATAATAAATCTGTAGAGAGGCCAATTCTGTACATGAAATATATTTAAAAAAAAACTATGAAGGGGTGATAAGGGATCGCTACTGATGCCAAAAATGCAATCAGTAAAATTTTTGTCTGTCTGTCTGTCTATCTGTCTGTCTGTCTGTCTGTCTGTCTGTCTGTCTGTCTGTCTGTCTGTCTGTATATTCGCTATAGAAACAGAAACTACACGACGGATTTTAACCAAATTTGGCACAATTATTCTTCATACTCCTGGGCAGGTTATAGTAAAAGAATCATGTAAATCGGTGTAGAAACACCAAAGTTATAAATGAAATACGCTATAAGTCATCGCGCGTGAATACAGAATCATGCCATAAGGATTATTTTTGTGTATCAGTTGCCGCGTTCGACGCGCTTCGCGGCGGGAGCTATAAAAAGGCGGCGGGTCTGCACACGTTTCGCGTTGTCACGGCATCACGTGTGAACGGCTGAACCGATTTCGATAATTCTTTTCTATTATATTCCTTGAAGTACGAGGATGGTTCTTATGTAGAGAAAACGTAAATATGTTCCACGGGCGAAGCCGGGGCGGACCGCTAGTTAATAATATAGTAACGAAATCTCTAAAACTTCTTGGGTTTGTATGGAGAAATTGCAAAATGTTCAAAAGTGTGCTACCTATAAAAATTGTGTAGTGTTCATTAGTCAGATCTCTCTTGGAATATTGCTCACCAGTCTGGAATCCATCTTATCGCTGTCACATAAAAAGACTTGAGTCTGTACGGAAAAAGTTTCTTTATCTACCTAGGTACTTCCTTTTCATCAGGAAAAACTTAAATCTTTAAAATCATACGACCTCAGATTAAACTTTTTTAAAATGGAAAGTCTTAATTCTTAAACATCGGAGATGGATGGCAGATCAAATGTTGTTATATAAAATTGTTACAAATTCGTATATTTGTCCTAATCTTCTATCAAAAATTAATATAGCTGTTCCAAGGAGATACTCTAGGAAAACCAATGTATTTTTTGTCAAAAGATATAGAACCAATTTAGGCTTCAACAGCGTCATTGCTAGAGTTTGTCGGGAACCTATTAGACTATATTTTAATAGCACAAGAGTTGACATCAACTTTCTTAGTTCGTTTGCATATAAAAGCGTTTAACATAAAAATTATACTAATTAGAATAATGTTTTCTGAGTAGAATTTATACTACGATTAGAAGCTATAATTTGATACAACTCAAAAATGCATGTTGTATTTGCCTGTAATTGGATCTACACACAGACATGTATCAACTGTGCATCTACATCTTGCTATGCATGCTAATTTATGTCACATACTCAAAATATATTATAAATATAAGATGTAAATCTGTAGGCAAATCAAATAAAATAAATAAATAAATAATGATTTTTTTGAAAATTATGCTTAAAACCGTAAAATTTGAACAATGAAAAAGTTAAAGGACGACGGACGAAGTTTACCGTTTGATATATCTGTGCGTACCTATGTAGGTACATACCTATACGAGTTTCATAATTCTACGGTTCGTGGGATAACTTTCCCTGAATTAAAATACATATTATACTTTGTGGAGGTAATAAAGGTTTTTTATTCATTTTATACGGTTTGGTACCTACACATGTACGTTACAAATAGCAAATATTGATTTTTGTACAAATTTAAAATTTAGAAAAATTACGTCATTTATTCTATTGAATATTAGTTATTATAATATATCTACTTAGTTATTTTATTAATTTAGAACTCATTCACATGTCGATTTATACCTACAATTGTTGTATTTAATTCATGCGAACTTTAAATGCTCTAAGCATGCGAATATTTTCAAGAGACTGTACATCTATAAAGAACTAGATTTCCGCCCGCGGCTTCGCCCGCGTTTTCAAAGGAAAACCCGCATAGTTCCTGTTCCCGTGGGATTTCCGGGATAAAACCTATCCTATGTGTTAATCCAAGTTACCCTCTATATGTGTGCTAAATTTCATTGTAATCGATTCAGAAGTTTTTACGTGAAAGAGTAACAAACATCCATACATCCATACATCCATACATCCATACATCCATACAAACTTTCGCCTTTATAATAGTATTAAGATTAAGATAATATTAAATAAAATATAGGTAGGTGACTACTGAAATAAATAACTCACGAACGTCAACGAGGTCAGCGTATGTTTAATATACCTATTAGATAAGTTTTGTATAAGCAATAGCATTCTTAAACACAGCATAAAAAATGTAAGCGACCATCTCGAAGATTCGTTACATTTATCATCTGTGGCGTGCCGCTGTCAAAAGCAGCTTCGATAGTTATTTATTGAGTTGCCATAAAACAAACATCGAAAAACAAAGATTTGGGGATGGCTGTCTACAGGGGATGGATGGCCTAATACCCAACAGTTTGTCCTGTGGTTCGGCCACAAATAATATCAAGTTGTATTTGTATGACATCATAAATATTGTTTTATTTATAACAGATCCAGTTACGTGGCATATCGCATAAACTTTACTCTCATTTGGTTTATATCCCTAATTGCTATTAGCAGGCACAATTTTAAATTATCAACATCAATCTAAATTACCACTGAGACTCACTAAACCAAAATGTTATTTAAAGAAAAAAACATTCAACGATAATGCAATAATGTGTTTATAACAAAGTCTGGATTTAGTTGTTAACTTAAAATAGCAAATGTTAGATGCAGGATCAGATTTTCAAGCAATTACGATACGAAAATGTCGATATCTCAAGACGAGACGCAGACATGTTACAATTTGTATTTATTCTTACGACCGCGATGCGACGTACCTATCTCGCAGAAAATATTTACGCGAAATCTCAAATTATATGTATTTATTTAATGACGAATACAAACAATTCGCATTTATTTAATACTCGGGAAAGTTTATTTATATGGGTTTTATTGTTTTTAAATCATTTAGAAGTGATGAATCAAATGTTGAAATAGGAATATCATCATAATCTAACAATTGCTGAATAATGCGAAAATAATTGTGTGTTTCCCGTTATAATAATCAAATAATATTTTATAGTATAATCACATAGTTGCAAATTACGCTATATTTATAGCAGAGAATACTAGAAACTAGAAAGGAAATTGAGAACAACTTATGTGAAACTAGCATTCCGCCCGCGGCTTCGCCCGCGTTTTCAAAGAAAAACCCGTTCCCGTAGGATTTCCGGGATAAAACCTATCCTATGTCCTTTCTCGGGTATCAAAATATCTCTATACTAAATTTCATGCAAATTGGTTCAGTAGTTAAGGCGTGATTGAGTAACAGACAGACAGACAGAGTTACTTTCGCATTTATAATATTAGTATGGATATAAAATACGCAGGTAGGTAATAGGAAGAAAGACGTCTTGCACATTTTGTTGCGAATTTGATATGGATTTCAGTAACTTTACGAACAATACTCTCTTTGAACATAAGTCTCAAGTAACATAGTTGTTCTCTAGCTTTTATTTAAACTGCTAAAATCGTTTTTAGTGTCACACGCACCTGTTCTATAAAACAATACAAAATTCCTGCTATACATTTATTACACAACTAGCTGTTGCCCGCAGCTTCGCTTGCGTGGAAAAGAAAAATTTTCATGGTATAAGTTTTCATTCCCTATTTTACCCCTTTAGGGGATGAATTTTCTAAAATCCTTTCTTAGGGGACGCCTACGCGTTATGACGTCATCTACCTGCATGCCAAATTTCAGCCCGATACGTCCAGTGGTTTGGGCTGTGCGTTGATAGATCACTATATCAGTCACCTTTGAGTTTTAT
>CAJQZN010038565.1:11344-54981 GCA_907164685.1 Colias eurytheme | reverse complement strand
ACTTTGTATTATAATATTGTGTAGTGACTAACTTTATGCCGTGGTTTCGCTTGCGTGCACTTCTTATCGCGTGACAGTCAACCCCTATTCTACTGTTATAAAGTTTTGTTTTATTGACAAAAAGTAGGGTATGTCCTTACACAAGGCTGAGTAAAAAAAAGATAGAGAAAGAAAAGATTTTGATAAAATTTGCAATGTAGATAGCTACATTGCAAATTTTATCAAAATCTTTTTTGTAGTTGCAACGTATAAATTGCAATAATATGTAGAAAGATAGAGCTACTTTCGTATTCATATACACGGTAGAGGTTTTTACTAATAATATCTAATATCTACTGTAAATTTTTATTTATTGTAGAGCAAAAATAATTTATTTAATTCTTTGACCAGTGCTCAAAGTGAAACAGCCATAAAGTCATAAAGTTGAAATAGCGCAATTCTCGAAAACACAATACAAATGTAACTACAAATCTCTAAGGCAACATTCGCGAAGGGTGTATTCATACATATAATCGTTTTATTGTTATGTCGTTGTTCCGTTGCCATGGTAACAAGCTAAGGCAACATACGGGTTTGTAATATATGTATCTATACAGGGTGTAATCGTTAAGTGTGCACAGGCGATTATTCCGTAACTATTACAGATATCAAAAAACTTTAAACTGATATCGAAAGTACTTAACCTAATGAGTAAAATGGCCATAATACATTTTTAAAAATAATACGAGAAATATCTAAAAAATTAACTTTAAACCCTCCCATACATTTAGTATGAGATATGAATATCCCATGTACATGGGTTGATCCAAAAGTAATGATAATCAATATTAAACAAGGTCATTACAGTTAAAATAATTATGTATTTCTCTAGATAGTCTTCTAACTAGATAATATACTTCGATATTTTTTTTCCTTAACTTAGAAAAAAAAACTTTGACTTCATCTACAAAAACCCCTCAAAATCGGCCATCACTTCGCTGTCGTCTTAAAATTTCTTGTATCGACGGTGTTTCTTGTGCCGAGGTAAGAGATAGAATTAACTAGGAGCTAGATCTTACAAACAGGGTGGGTGTTCAAGCATTTTCAATGCCGATTTTTGATTGGCAGCCATCGCAACTGACGCTTTGTGATCTGGTGCGTTGTCTTGGTGAACCAACATTCAAGACCGAAGTTTGCCATGTCTCTTTTTCTTACTAACCTACCCGCAATCTTTTAATTTGGTCTGTGTAGTAAGAGCCCTGTGTAGTAGTGGCTACCTTCTTAAAATATTCCACATTTCTTCAGCGTCCCAAAAAACTACGGCTTTAATCTATCCCACTAATTTTCACTTTGAAAATCTTCACCGTCACTTTGGAAGCTCGCATCCAGGCCATTGATTGTTTCTTGGTTTCAGCATAAACATGGTGAACCCAGGTAACGCCCATGGTCACAAATCGTGACAAAAAATTATCCTGATCTCATTAAAAATTTAGAAATTCACCCTCTAAATGTCGAATCGTTGTTTCTTCTTTTCGTCGGGAAACATTCTGGCTCGCACTGTTCACATTAAAATTAATGTTAATACTTGGAAACGTGGCCTGTAGATATAATTTTTTTGTGATAACTTAGTGATTACATGAGCAAGCATAAAACATTTATTTTATATTTTTATGTGCACAGGAAATACCCAATTATCATTACTTTTGGATCAACCTATACATTTAATATGAAAGATTTTAGCTTTTTTTTTGTTTTTTTGGTTTTCTGCTTTAATTACTTCGCAAATTTGGAGGGAAGTTGATTTAGAAACTGTAAATAGACCTCCTCATTGTATTGCACAATAAGGACGTCACTTCGAAAATCTACTATGAATACAAAATGTATGGGAAATAAATTGTATGGGAGCGTTTAATGTAACATTTTTGGTTATTTCTCGTTTTATTTTTAAAAATTTATTATGGCCATTTTACTCATTAGGTTAAGTACTTTCGATATCAGTTTAAAGTTTTTTGATATCTGCAATAGTTACGGAATAATCGCTTGTGCACACTTAACGATTACACCCTGTATATGGTTACGCAGTGAGTTCTTTTTAACCGTCTTTTAAAAGCAGGAGAATTCTCAATTCGGGTAATTTTGTCGTTTATGAACTTTGATTATTCTTTATTTTTTATTGTAAAAGAGATATTCTAAGAATTCCCGGATCTAAATCCCATTTAGTATTGCCCTCTATTTATTGTTATGATAATAAATTGTTGGTTTGTTGTGTAACGCAGGGTTGACGAATTCGTGCACTGGGACACGCGTGAGAGTCCTATGGGTGATAAGATCGAATTTAAAATATCTGGCAGAATTAGAGAAAGAAAATAGAGTCAGTACAAAATGCATATGCAGGTTTTTCTTTGTAGTAAATTATATACTACTTATGATACAGTTAAATTAATATTTATCTACTTGTAGTTGTCTAGTAGGTACTATACGAAGAAGTAGTTAATTCGTTTTATAGACTGTTAACAAGAATTTTCCATACCAAGTGTTTAGATGAAAAATTAAATGCATATTCTATAGCAATATAAATTCTCAAATGATGATAGCAATATTAATATATCCGCTTAGTTAATTGTGGTGACGTCACTTCGTAGTTAACGTCGATAAACTATTTATATATAAAATCACGCTTTATCGTATATTTCTAAGTAATCGAAGTAATAGAAGTTTATTATTATTAAATTTATGATGTACGCAGTTATTATAATAATTTACGTATATTATTATAATAATTTACGTATATTATTATAATAATATACCTATTAATGAGGTTTAATTTATGTATATTTTGTATGAGTTGTATAATGTTCACTGAAATGTTGACTGAAATAATAAATTTGATATTAAATGTTTACTATTGAACGATATTAATTTATAATTCTATATATACAATTAATTCTTCAAAAAAAATATAACCCGCAAATGCGTGCGTGCAGCTGCATTTTTAGGACGTACCCATCTCATGTGTACGTAACGCTAGTGTGTACAGGCTCTCATGTTTTCAGCCGCCGTCACCGCCTATTGTAATAAGATTTTAAAATCGAGGCAATAACAGAAGCCTCTAAAGATAAAATAATAAAAATCGAACCGTAATATCAGACGCGGCGAAATTCGAAACAGCAAACAAAAGGCATCAACCGAACCTATTGTCCAACGCTCCATAATGCAAATACGTACCTTTTCATTTTGAAGCTTTGTAATAACGCGCCCCTTTCCTGAAACCGGCTTTACCCTGCGGGGCGGGCGGCGGGCGGGGGGAGGGGGAAAAGCACGTGCGATGCTGCCGTCTCGCTCGCACGCACATCATATTATGTAACGTGCTCTCTTTCCAGCGCAGCCGATCAGCGCACGCATTGCAGGTGAATCGGTGCCTTAGTTGATTTCTGGCAGGCACGTGGGTGGGACGTCTTCGCTCCGCAATCATTTCCCGCGAAAATTTACGCGCCCGTAATATATCGGTGCCGTTCGTACAACTAAAGGGACGAAACGTTTTCCATACAAATTTCATGTTATGTTAATGTGCAACGATTTGTCTGTGTGTATTTTTTGATCGTGAGAGCTCAGTGATATTTATTGGAACTTTTTGTTTGTGCAAGGATTTTTTCTAGTGATCGCATCAAAATATCACGTAAGTTATTTGTAGTTGGTTAAATGCTTTTTGAATGTTATAAATTGGAGATTTTAATATTGAAACGGTAAAGAAATAAACGACTACAGTATGTTTGAAAAGAAATTCATCAACCTGAAAAACGAAGTGAAAAATTTAAGATGTTTCATTTAAATATTTGCCGCTTCGCAACCGACTAAGTTGTTGATTAACCTGTTGATACAAAACTAAATTATTTGCTATTTTTATTTAGTATTGCGAACGCTGAAACTTCAGTGTTCCTGGACTGCTTTGTGTTTTTATTGAGTCGTAAATTATGTTATGCAATTTAAACCTAGAAAATATAGCAGACTGTATTGTAACAAATACAATTTATGTTCGAATGTATCGATAATAAAAACAAAAAGCAATATTATATTCACAAAAAATAAAGAAACGTACGGATGCGATGGTATAATGCAGTTATTAAATATACCTACATCATAATAAGTATTTGATATTAAAAATTTATTCGGTATAAGTTATGTGAAAAAAAATTATAAAATTACAAAAGTAGGTATGAAACCATACTTAGTTTATTAATAAATTTGGTATGTACGAAAACTAATTAATAATAAAATTCATTCTCCAATTAAATATAACTTTAATGACCTATAAAAATAGGCGTAGTAAACCTTTAAAACTTTATTTTATGCCAACTAATTATTCTAATTGGATAGCGAGCAATTATAAATAAAATGGAAAATGAATTTAAAAACTCATTTAGTCTTCACTTCCTACATAAAGATAATAATAATAGTTTAAAAAAACTAAAAAACACGCTTTTTATAGAAAACCGAACTAAAAAATAGAAAATTTTATCAAATTAGTGTATTGTCATCGGTCCTCAATAAATCTACAAAGTTTGAACGAAATCTGGCCGTTTAAAGTGGGTCAAAATCGCGCCCAAAGAAGTCGGTTACAAACATACAGGTGAAGCTAATATAAAGCGTGTAATAAATGTTTACTTTTATATAAAGTTATATTTTAATAACCATCTGCTCCAATTATATCTTATAAGGTAATTTTATAGTACCGGATGTTTAGAAAAGGGATTGTTTTTTCCTCATAATAAATAATTAATATATGATTAATCTTAATAACTAGTTTATTTCCTTTAAAATCTACGATCAAAAAAAAGTAAATTAGTATTAAAATTATCCGTATTAAAAAGAACCCCGCAGCTACACGTATCGGAATACAATAAACTAATTTATGCTCTCATATAAATTCTGTTTTAATCTATATCCAGGCATATAAATTTCCACGACGACCTTGTGTTTTGCGAAATGCATTACATTAACGTAATCAATTATTATTTGTATGATAACTTGTTGTTTTATTTGTGCCACTTGCATTAGGTAATAACGAGTATGAAGGAAATCATCCATGACTATTGCAATCTGGTTTTTTACCCCACATTCTATCCTGCGATAGTTATAACTAGCTTACAAGCGTGTTTTTTACGTTTAACTATGGTTTTACTGTTCTGTGGTTTTACTTTTTAGTTGCGTGCTGTTTTTTGCACTATTCTTATCTGTTAATTATAAGCCTGTATATTACAAGCTTATTAACGATCTGCCTGCGATGGCAACAAAAAAGGAGTTAACAAAAAATATAGAGCTCACAATAATTCCGGATATTGCGTGTATGAAATAGGGAATCTAAATTCAATTAAACTGCAGACTTTATGTGTTTAGAATTAATGTGAAAATATAAATTTTTCGTAATTTCCTTTAAATTAAACTTAATGAAGATACCTGTAATATTCAAACGTTTACAGCTCATTTAATTAGGTTATTAGGAAAGAATGCATCTAATCCTTTATTTAATAATTTCCTCAATAGATTTTCATTCGATGCAGATGCGATACGTTTTTCCAAAGACAAATTATATAACTGTCCAACATTCTAAACATAGATAGATCACTGGATATCTCGAAATAGACGGATGCTACGCGTCAAGTCGATTGTCTTATTGTCCAGAAGACCAGCTATTTCTGAACTGAGACGCACCAAAATGTCATTATGTACATGTTAAAAGGAATAGAACATGTGTTACGGGATTTCGTTTTTGTCGTGCCTGTTAGAGAATAATTGTACCTACTATTACGGTTTTATTAAATTAAAGAATAGGAATTGAAAGATTAAAATGTAGAGCAGTGTCGAAGGCGATTCGATTTGTTTGTAAGACGAGGTTATGAACATTTTTTAATAGGTATATCGTCTGTTAAAATTGTTGTGTCAATATTACCTATAAAATTAACTTGTTTTTGTTACAGATGCTAGCACACCCAATAGCCAAAATAACAAAGTAAAAAATACTAAAAATAAATAAATAATTTAGTTCATTAATTACTCTAATTAGCCAGTCTTTAGCCCCTAAACATAATTTAAAAAGCTCTACAAGTCACTCACATACAATGCTAAAAATTCTATGTATTCAATGCTAAAAAATTCTATGTATTCAATGCTATATTATATTCAATGCTTAAAAACGTAAACTATCATACAATGTGAACAGTCACGTGTATTCGTATAATCTATGATTCCTATAATCTTAAAGAAATTGGCGTACATCGAACCCGTAGTATTTTTAAGACATTCCACTATCTTTTGTTCTATGTGCGCTGTGGTGCCAAGTTTTTGATTTCCATAATCTCTTTCTATATTTATTGTTTCTTCTTGCTCTTTACGTAGTACACCTGTTTGATATCATTGATAGCTAGTCTATATATATAAAACTCAAAGGTGACAGATTCTGGTTTGGGCTGTGCGTTGATAGATCAGTGATCTATCAACGCACAGCCCAAACCACTGGACGTATCGGGCTGAAATTTGGCATGCAGGTAGATGTTAGGACGTAGGCATCTGCTAAGAAAGGATTTCCCGAAATTCTTGCGGGAACGGGGAAAAACGGGGATGCACGTACAAAGTCGGACGGAAGCTAGTATTTATATAAAATTGAAGGTGTAGGTACTTTAATTCATTGGAGACTATCATTGGAGATGAGAATTTCATGTATTTTAGGTGATTAGTGTTAAGATTTGGTAATTTGTATGGATCAGATTATACTTGCGAAATCTTTGATATTATCAAGTGCAGTATTATAAACTACTTCTTACCTATAATATTGTTTTTATCTGAAGCAAGTGAAGCGAAATAATAAAAATATGATCTCATTCGTACTTTGAACATTACGGAGGGAAATTTTATTTTTAAAACTATATATAATACTAGCTTTCCGCCTGCGTTTACAAAGAAAAACCCGCATAGTTCCAGTTCCCGTGGGATTTCCGGGATAAAACCTATCCTATGTGTTTATCCAAGTTACTCTCTATATGTGTGCCAAATTTCATTGTAATCGGTTCAGTAGTATTTGCGTGAAAGAGTAACAAACACACACACATCCTCACAAACTTTCGCATTTATAATATTACTTATTAGTAGGATATATAACAATAAAACGTAATGATGTGGTTATAAGAATTTTATTCTCCTATTTCATAATAACATATATAACAAAATAATAAATATACGTTATAGTAATAAACCGGGGTCGCTTTTTCCTTATATTATCAGTTTGGCTTCTCCATTGTGTTTGAGTTATTAAATGACAATGGCTAGACAGATATAAAAACAAGAATAATAATATACCTACCTACTGAAAATTATATTTTTATTACGTGGCAAAACATAATATAAAGTTTTATATAGATTAGTAGAGTTCTTAACGGCATGTTAGTAAAATAATTTACTGTTAAAATCGTGTTTTATTTTAGTTAAAAAATTCTAGAATTTATGAAAGTGCTAGAAACAATAAAGCGTGTTTTAGATCCGGCAAACATTAACATCTAAACCTTAACCTTCATGAACAAAAGATCCCCCAATCGACAACAGATCTACAGACGATTTAATTTGAAAAAATAATATAATTCAATGGAACAATGCAACCTAAATATGAAGAACGATAGATGGCCTTGCTGCGAGGATACGGGTAATCTGTCCGTCATTATGTGCAAATTGAAGCCAATTACAATGTTTATACGCGCGGATTGTTCTAAGATGTATTCTGAGATTTTGGAGCGCTTTTCAATGTTAGGAGGTGAATTTTATGACGCGTGTTGTCGATTTTTTGTGTGTAGTTTTAATACTGTTAGGTACATGATTTATGAATATGATTATTGAATCATGCGTGTGTTGAGGATCGTTTTTGAAGTGGTGTTGTTTGATTAACACGTTTAGTACTGTGATTTTGCATGTTAGAACGATTAGTTACATTAGATTAGTAAAAGCATACCTCAATACCAAAGGATATGTCGTATTCACGCAAAAATTACTGTCAGGATATTTCCTTTGATAAAAGCGTAAAAACATATCTTGCGCATTCAACTAAAAGATTCCACTGTCGTAGTTTCTAAGAATGTTTTTTCTATAGCTCATTAAATGACTGAAGAGGAAATTCCGGACCTAGGCAGGATTCGCATGCCTAACGACTAAGTGTATGTACACACTAGAGACCAGCAAGATTCTAAACGACACTATTAAACAGTTAATGATAAAACACGTTTTTATATATTATTATTAAATTAAGGTTGAGTTTTTATTAGATGTAAGAAATTATTCTTGAAAAAAAAGCACATTTATTTTTATAGGGTTATCGCTCAGTTCAGTATGATTATACGATATTATTTATTTATTATAATTTATGGAACCTATTTAAATAAATACTTTACCCTTATATGGTCAAGTACATTACTATACACAGTTAATTATATTATGCATTCTACAGCGGAACAAAAAAGCGAAAGTATGTACAAAAGGGAACTTTTATTAAGTTGCAAGTCTACGAACCCCATAACTGGGTTGCTAAGCGAAACTCGTAACAAACAATATGTTCGCACCAAACTGAATAATAACCCGTATTTTAATGGACAAAGTTCACTGCACAAAGAGCCAGCAAGTACCTAATCAATTCCTAGTAACCCTCTTGTTGGACTTAAAGAATTTACATGCATTAACATTTTTAAAGCGCGAACAAATCGCCGTGTAAATTTAGCGCTATCGCAAGCGACACTCAAACTCAAACATTTATTTATTCAATTAGACTTCTTCTAGAAGCGCTTGAATCGTCCCATAGCATATTTTTAACATTTACCACCGAAAGCAGTATCTATGGAGAAGAACTGGCAAGAAACTCCATAGTTGTTTTTAAACTCGCTAGTGTGACCATAGCTTTAAGGTGTATTTTTGTAATGAATTAGCAATAAATTGGCATTATTTGTCTGTCAGTAGGCTTCCGTTTTCCATTACTTAAAGAGCATGCGGGTTGTATCTCCATGATTAGTTTTTCTATTATTAATAATTGTAAGTTCTAAATATAGTCACGTAATAAACGCCGTTCGTATTCGCTGTCTGTTTGTTTATTAACCGCCCGTCGTATCTGTATAGCGATATAATTTTAGATAATACACAGTTTAATGCGCTTCTGGATTGATTTATTTGGAATACAGTAGTTAACTATGAATTAGCAAGCTAATCTGTGTAGTAAATGAAATAAAGGAATTTGTTTTTTTTTATTTACGTAATGTTGTAGTTGTTTTATTCTAACTTTTTTCTTTCTTTGTGAGTTTTAAAGATTTAAATAAGTATATTTAGAATATAAAGTATATGTATTCAGTAGAATAGGTACAGAGAATGCGATTTTTTATACTATGAAGTGATATAGAATGCTAAATAAGAAAGAAGAGCTAGAGCAATGGCTCTAGCTGCATAAAAACTATTATGCAATAAGGTTCTTTGTGAAATAAACAAATCCTTTTATTGAAAAGAAGTATGAAATTTTATTATGATTACATATTTTAACAATGACTCTAGGTATATAAATAAAATCTTCAATTCATCAATCACATCAAAAATGTAGTCCACATATTCAATCGTAAAAAATATCACACATTATCCAACGATTATTATATGACACTTGACATACAGCAAATAGCCAATAAATTCACTTCATTTCACAGCACATACTTCTGTAGCAAACGGCAATAATTAAGGAGCAAAATAATTGTCGCGTTGAGAGATTTTATGGCGCTACAAATCAGTATGATGCAAGAAAATTCAATAGCGCTTTGCATATTTTTCCAATTATAATTGCTGGTATTAAAACTGTCTATTGATATTGTGTAAAGAAAATATTCAAACTCAAACATTTATTTATTCAATTAGACTTCTTCTAGAAGCACTTTTGAAACGTCATTACATATTTTTAACATTTACCACCGATTCGGAAAGCAGTATCTGCGGAGAAAAACCGACAAGAAACTCCAGTTGCTCTTTTTAATCATGTCAGTTTTACAATTTAATTTTACAAAATACATATCTAACATCATAATATATTATCGTAATATGCCAAAGAACTGTCCTGTGGTTTTTACGCGACAACCCTCCATGGTTTTTTATCGTCATTATTATTAGTAATTTCATTTCCATATTGTTTAATAATTGTGTCTGCATGTAGATTAATTTATGTGATTGGAAATTTTGAGGAGAAATAAATAAATGATTTAACTGTTTTGTAGTTCCTTGTTAGCTGCGGTATGTCTTAAACTGGCTCTTAATATTGCCAGGGATGAAAGAAGAGATAGGAAATAATTACATATATTTTAACATAATATTACCAAAAGGAATGATACCATTGCTTTTCGACAGCTCTATACAACATTTATTTCTCTTTGAATTTTAAGTGTTTATTGTATTGCTATGCATAAAAATTTTGTGATTTATTATTACGATTCCATACTATTACACTTTTTATGGATCTTCAACAATAGCAAAGATG
Organism: Colias eurytheme; assembly: GCA_907164685.1. Taxonomy (NCBI): domain Eukaryota; kingdom Metazoa; phylum Arthropoda; class Insecta; order Lepidoptera; family Pieridae; genus Colias; species Colias eurytheme. The sequence continues at coordinate 44,468 of CAJQZN010038565.1, read as the reverse complement.
AAAAAACACGAAGAAGAAAATAAATGATACGATACGAAGTCTTAATAAAGAATAGTTTTTGTAATTTATACAGTATTTATTATGACACAGTGGATTTGCGTAACTACTGCAATAAATTGTAACGCGAGTGTACCCGCACGCAAACAATTAACAAAAAGTGTAAGTGTTTTTTTATTAATACACTAGCTGCGCTTCGCGGTTTCACTCGCTTGGCCCCGATCCTGTTGGGAGCGGGATGATATATATATAGCCTATAGCCTTCCTCGATGAATGGGCTATCTAACACCGAAATAATTTTTAACAAGATAACACACACTTCAGCTTTACAATATTATATTATTACTAGCAGTCCGCCCCGGCTTCGCCCGTGGTACATATGAAAATTAGATGTTGGCCGATTCTCAGACTTACCCGATATGCACAGAAAATTTCATGAGAATCGGTCCACCCGTTTCGGAGGAGTATGCAGACTAACATTGTGACACGAGAATTTTATATATAAGATTATGTATAGATTATTTTCTTTAAACGTATACTTAAAGAGTGTTTTGTTTCCTTTTTGGTCTTTGGCTTATTTTCAGACATATAGCAATAATTCGATGAGCTTTTGATTGCTTTTTGAACTAACTAGGAAGATGATTATGTTTTGGAGCATATACCTTATAATACCTATATGTTTTAATATATTTTTGTTTAGTACATTTGTTTATCACTACTTTCAGTACGAATATCCTAAAGCAAATTGTGACAAAAGCTCTGAATAAACAGGTATTTTCTCAATCCAAACTTAACCTTAATTTACATAACACACGCAAAAATAAATATGTATAATAAGAACAAAAAGTAATTCCCTTCAGAATCCTGTTGCTATATGTGGCGAGAGATGTTGATTGTACCTATACCAGTATTTGTGTGTTTTATTATTATATTTACCTCGTTTATTGTATGAATATAATATTTTGTTACTTGAGTGAAAAGTTAACAATGTATGGATGGAATTTAGAAGCATAGAAGCTTCGAGAAGCCTTTAGAAGATGTAGAAGTTTCTAGAAATAACACATTTAGTGGTTTATGGAAATGACAATTAAATTTCGTTATTCAATTAACGCGCTAGCCATTCAATCAAATAACAGAATCAACCAGATGACTGCGGCATATGTACGAGATAATCTGATTTAATTTGCGTTTTAAATCAGTTTAAATGCATTTAATTTTTAAAGTAATAATCTTAAGTCCACATATTTTATTGTTTATTATATAATTATCTTACAAAAATAATCGAAGTAATTAAAAACAACATTATTCCCGATTTTAATGAATTATAACTGCTAATTGAAATGGTTGACGGATTTATTGTTTTCAACATCACTGCTCTTACAATCCTTTGACAGCTATTACTTCAAGTTCATGAAGTACTGTAAATCATTTGTACAGTAATTTGTTCATTTTGAAGTAGTATTTGTATTTTCAACTCTTTATTTTATGATGGAATAGTTGAAATAATGACAAAGCTTCATCCTCAAATTAAATCAATCAATTTATATCCCAGATTTAAACATATTATTTATTAAACAGGAAGATAAAAGATTCGTAAATATAATAATATTCGTATATTGAAAAAAAATTTCTTACAATAAGTTTACAGCTACTTCTGTGCGTTTAATAATAAAAGATTTAACGGCTTTAAACACGTTTTAAATCCAAAAATAAGTCGTCTGTCTAGCATATTTTTTTAGTTTCGCTCTTAGTAAATTGCCTGAGTTCATATTATAGTGATTTCATGTGTAATAATATATAAAAATACAAACTTGTCAAGAAACAACCAGATGTTTTTGTATATTAACTTGCAAAATACATTTCTATTATTATCAAGTTGATTCCCTCACGTCTTTACTTGGAAAGCGAAATCGCTCAAGGTGAACTTAACAACTTTACAAGTCAAAGTTCGATGTTGTTTTAAAAAGCGATTTATCATATTTCAGACTATGGAAATTTGGGGATTTCTATGGATTCATTAGCTATAGAATATTATGTAGGCCTCTTAGAATAAATAGAGGAGCTAAGCAGAGATAAGCCAATTGGAATGATCGGTAGTAGCTAGCATAGAGATTAAAAACTTTAACGGATTTTAGACGCCATTTATTCATTATATTATTAACCCGTTAAGTACGTAATTGTTTATGCTTTGCGGTCGAAATTAAAGGCAATCTTTCCATCTCGCAGATCTTAAAAAGGGGCAAACATCTTTTACAAATTACAACTATTTTAACAATTATTTTAAAGATGTGTATATACTGAATAAAGTAAAACATTTTTTTTATATAAAGGTTGTTATATAAAGCTCATATCAAATTGAAGAGCTTTATATATCAGCATTGGATTGAACGACTAAAATAATATGTACTCGTAGAGCACGTTTTAAGAATGATGTTTATTGATTTGGGTCACGAACGAAGCGTAAATTGCTATAGTATTTCTCATCATTGTTTGCGATTGGAACCAATGGCATTAGTAATACAAAAATAATTGTATTTAAATTATGAAATCAAAGAAAAAAATTGCACGTTGCACTTATCGTGCTAATCATGCTTTATAAATGGTAAATACAACGGCACAATTAAAAGACGAAATTTGCATTAATTATCACGACTAAATTAATTATATGCAGCACATTGTCCAGTAGTTAATATTCATGCTAATTTAATTCCTAGCTGATAAATTGTTATTTACGTAGTTTAACGTTACGGTCGTTCGACCCCAAAGTTGTCCTGTGATTCTACGGCGTATTTAACGTACACCTAGCGGCATTCTTGACAGATGGTAAATGTTAACAAGGAATTTTCAATCTTATTCATTAAACTATAAGGAGGTGTATCGCAGACATAAGGGTTGTTTAGGATGTTTAACCCATATGGTAGTAAATAATCGTGATCCGTGAGGTAATGAATTCAACATCGAATCAGAAAATGAAGGGTTGTGGTATGTTTGTATGGGATTTTATTGAGTGGAACACGGCAATATTTTGGAAGCAATTAGAGAACCTTTTATTCGTAACTTTGGTGTCATAATATATTCATAGTTCATCCTTAAAGTTTATCAAGCAAATAGAGAATTATCAAGCATATTGTTCAGCTTTTATATCAGCCGACGTTTAAAAGCTCAATCTCTTGGTCTATAAGGTTATATTATATGATGTATATTATATGTGATTATTAATAAATAAGACAGAGATTTATTATCTATGTACATTTAGATGTTACACAATATTCCATACCATTACTATATGAAATTCTGTATTAAAACGCAATCCCTAAATCCCATAGCGCGATATATTCTCGAACCAAATCGAATTACAAGATACGCAATCAATAACGTTTCTTTTGTAGCCTGTCTGTCGGCTAAGACAGGAAGGTTCCAGAAATAGATGCAGTTGCAGACGTTTGGACAAGCGTTGCGATTAGCTTTGGCCAGATTGGGCCAAATTGGACCAGCTGTGACATAACGTATACGATCTTAAACAATATATATGTATTATGTATTGATGAAGAATTGAAAAATATAGTACATGTATTGTAAAGTGCATGACTGCCAAATGTATGAGAATACTAGCTGTGCCCTGCAGTTTTACCCGCAGTGTTCTGCTGCTGTTGGTCTTAGCGTGATGATAATAATTATAATATAGCCTATGCCGTATAAGGCTATCCTCGATAAATTGGCTATCAACAACGAAAGTATTTTTCAAATCGGACCAGTACCTATTTACTTATATTAGCGCGTTCAAACAAATTCTTCAGCTTTAAAATATTAGTATAAATAACCGTAGATGGAAGATTTAGATAATATATGATTTCCCGCTAAAATTACTTAAAAAATCTGTGTCAACTGAAGTATCAAAATGTTTTATTCCGCGTTAATAAATTAAGATTTGAGGTTTCAATTGCACATACTATAAAAACCTATTATTATAATTTAAAACCAATAATTATGTTAGTTAATGATCAGATCGACTGAAATAACCTGGCCGGTGTTGTTCCATCATAAAACTTGATAAACATAATATTTTAAAACGTATTCCGTTTATCTTAATTAAATATCGATTTTCATTAAACTCCAATTGGGGCAAATCGTTGTTTTAATTATCTATTGCTCTGATGGTTTTTCTACGTTTCAATATGTTTTAAATAAAATTATGTAGGTACTTTGTATGTATCAAAATTATTTACATTATTTTGTATGTACTTGATAGTATCATTAGATTTAAGAATATTGTGTTAATTAAGTATCATAAATTCATAGTTTTTTACGTGTATGATTACAGGGAAGTATTTCAAGGTTTAACTATATTTTTGTAATAATGTTCGTGTTATATTTATTCAATGTTGAGTGTAAAAAATCAACAGTTTTGATCCAAATAAAACGAATGATTATAAATTATAATAAAACACTAAATATTTCCTGTTTTTGTTAGCGTTATCCATTATCTCGTTAAAACTTAAAATATAAACTGAGTTAGAATTAAAAATATGTGTGTATAAATTTTATATTTAAACTAGCTTATCGCCCGCGGCTTCGCCCGCTTTGTCTAAAACCTAATAAATGATATACTTAAACCTTCCTCTTGAATCACTATATCTAATAAAAAAAACCGCATCAAAATCCGTTGCGTAATTTTAAAGATTTAAGCATACAAAGGGACATAGGGACAGAGGAGGCGACTTTGTTTTATACTATGTAGTGATGAATAGTGAGATGAGTAAACTTGCATACCTACTTACATAGTGTAATCATAAAATAAAAATGAGAAAATGCAAATATAAGCCAGCAATACAAAATGCAAAAATAAACCTTTTACAGCTTTACTTATAACACGAATCCAGTCTAAATCCATTATTATATTAGGTCTTTATTTTGTCTTATTTCTTCTCTGTATCATCAAAACATCTTATTCGCTGATTCGATAAAATAAAATTGCATACATAATTTTATCGCGTTCATTTTGAAAACGTTTTTAGAATTCACTATAATTATTGTTGATCTTACTTTAAAAAATATAATATTTGTTTCTGAAGTGAAACTTCTTTATAGTTGAGAGTAAAACTTCAAGGTCGCGTCATGGCAATAGCGTCACGTCGTCGAGTAAGGCGACGATTTTGATATCTTTGAATCTTGCCAAAGAATTTTCACTTTTGACCCGTGTGCTCAGCACACTCGCTCTTTTTTTATTCTTAAAGCTCTTATAATATACAGAACTCTTGACGATTGGCAGTCGAAATTTATACGTTCTTCATCTTCTTCTTCTTCTTATATATAAAAATGAATCGCAAAATGTGTTGGTAAGCGCATAACTCGAGAACGGCTGAACCGATTTCGATAATTCTTTTTTTATTATATTCCTTGAAGTACGAGGATGGTTTTTATGTAGAGAAAACGTAAATATGTACCACGGGCGAAGCCGGGGCGGACCGCTAGTTGTTAATAATCCTAATTGATTTATATTAATACGTTTATAAAACAGTTTATCAGTTTTTCATTGTTGATCCCAATTAATTAATTTAATACTATAATAATGTTACGTTAATACAGCTTTATTTAATATAATCAAGTTTTGGCAATAAAAAGCCGGTAAGCGCTTCGTTGGAACTGTTTTCATTAAGTTGATTAAAATGTTATTACCGGAGTTTCAGGTGAGTCATCAGTTTTTTCAAAAGGTGAATACAATGGGCCGTAGTCTGCATATTGTCGAATATTTCATAATTTATTTGGTCTGTTTAGTGATGTTAAAATGACTCTTTATGAATTATGTTGATGTAAAACTGAAGGATGGAACTAGTGTATGGTATAGTAATGTATAACTGAAGGACACTTAAATAATAATTGATTGTAACTTGAAATAATAATGTTTTCTTGCAATCATTAATGCAATGTATGATAGAGAATAAAAAGAGCTTTTGTAGTTTCAATTACCCATTACAAACAAAATGATAGTAAATTTAATTAGTACAAAATATAAGTACGCTTCTCTGCATTGTACGAACAAAATACGAAATCATAGAAATATCTCGGTTGCGCATAAAACAAGCGGTTTTGTTATCACATTCGGAAAGTTTCGCAGGCTTTTGCGGTTTTTCGTCGAGTGCTTGTACCGACAATGCTTGTCTGGAATGCTAATTGTATAGAGCATGTAAGTGGTGGCACGCTTTACTATTTTCCTTGTTATTTACTTAGTAGTCCCAGTTTCACCCGCGTTGTCAATACTTTTTTATCATAACTTTAGTCCTGTATATTTTAATCTCGAGGAGGCCGAATTTTATCAAATTCTTTCTTAGTGGATGCTTATGTCATGTGGCTATCTGCATGCCAAATTTCAGCCCTATCGGTCCAGTAGTTTGGTCTGTTCTTTGATAGATCAGTCGTTTAGAAATTAAGATAATAAATATCTTTCGATGTTACTCCATGTGCAATATTAAATGGCATAAAAATTTAAATGTCAACGAAACATGCGAACTTTGCACCGCCTGTGACATTTCATTTTGCTGTTTTGTTTTTTTAATTACCACTTGTTTACTTGTAACAAAAATATTTTGTATAACTGATAGGATCTTTAACCGCCTTAGCAGTCATCAAGATAGATTGAAATAAGAATTTGAAATAGTGCAAAAAGCACGCAATTATTTCTACAGTTTAAATATTACAGTCTAAACGCTCTCAGTTTATATTGGCGCCAGCGATGACAGATATCTCCAACTAGAAGGGACGATGTAACGCAGTCGGACGTCGGTATTTTTAAATTATCTATAAGAGAATTTAGACCAGTGTGAGACAAAATGTAGACGCGGTGTGAAGTTAACGTCAACTTTACAGAAGATTATCATCGGACTTTTCACGCTTGTAATGATATATAAAATTATCCGTTTTATTTACCCGTTGATAAGTTTAACGTTGCAAAAATATAGCGATACATGTTCTATAAATTACGTTAATTGAAGTCTTTGATGTTGGAAAAAGTTTGAAGTTCCGATTTCTATAGTGTATTGTTTTCAAACATTATTTTAACAGTTTAGTAAGTTATTTATGAGAATGTCTATGTCTTGTTTAAATATTTATGCTGTCAGTCAGTGTTTAGTGGTTAGTAGTTATTTACTGTATAGACTATGGAGGGTTAGATTATGGTCTATCCCATATGGTACGAGTTACATGAATCAAACCGAGTTTTATGAATTGAAGTTCCGTTATTCACTGAATAACCTATTCCCGTATTAAATAGTTACAGTCCAACAATAAATAAACATCGCCATATGGTTTTGTTTGATGATGCAAGATGAATAGCCGTCTTTATCCAGCTAGTTCATGTTATATACACTTTGTGAACATATGCTGATATGTCTTAGTCGCGGCTACTGGTTGTGGATTTCCCTTTGATTGAACTAACTTTGATGCGTGGGCTCGATAGACGCTATTATTCCAGGAATTTACTATCAGTCTGTGGTGTTAACAAAGCTGCAAATATAAATTCGTGAATGGAAGCAATTCGTCTATATATCAAATTGGTAATGGTTTTCAGTGATTTATGGCAGACGTGCCTACCATCTATAGGTAGGTACTCTTGAGTTGAATTCCTGCAATGACATTACAGCCATTTTGCATGAAAATTTTTAGACCCTATTTCTGCCATTCAATGAGTGAAAAAGTAAGTATAGGTACCTTCTTTCTCTAAGCTCTGCCTTTTGATGATGAATTCATGTTAATTTGTTTAGCGTTTGCCAACATGGAAAGATATTTGCACATTAAGTTATTCTTATTAGAATAAATTAGTAGCAATTTTTTTTTTACTTATTCTAAGCCTACATAATAAATTCATCTTAATTTATTAAAGTTGAAACATACTAACATGCGAAGGTATTTGCGCACAGCATAAAAATATAGAATAAATTGGTTATAAAACTATTTTCACTTCTATATTTTTAGACTTGCAAAACAAATAAAATCTCAATACCTAACCAACCAGATCCAATACACGTTCCTTCTATGTTATTGCTTGTTACATCTGATTCCAAGAAAACCTTAAGATTACTTTCCATAAGCGGGATGCCTTTAAAATTGAAAGTCGGAGTGGTTCTCGTATTTCTATACGTTCCGGGGGCTACTCATTCCGTGACGCCACATTTGGGTCACTGGCATAGTTCTGACATAGCCAGTATATTGTTCGCGCTTTTTACATAATGTATGGCGTTTTTCGTACATGATGGTAAACGGTTTTGGATTTATGAGGGTGGAGGAATGTTTATTAGTGACAGAAAATGGAGTATACTGTTCAGTATCTTCAACAGTATGTTTACTGGTGGCGGCAAATTTTTAAGTACAGTGTATCCTCTACTAACTTACTGAATAAAGACATCTTAAGACAGCGGCTTCGCTTTTTTTTCTTATGTTATACATACAATATTTGATACAGCTAACAGAATAGGTAATGTTTTTGGGTGATTATGTGTGTCTGTATTTGCATGTATATGTATGAATCAATCTAGTCATATTTCATTAGTATGTAATAATTAGTATAATAATAGCTATTGGTACACATTTAAATAATAGTAATACTCTAATTGAAGATTAATTAGAAACCAATACACAAAATGTTATCATGGATGGAATGTTTGGTCATCTGTTGGCAATTATGCGATATATTTATCGATGAAATGGCATTTAAAAGCTTTGATTGGAAATTTTGTATTACATCGAAATTTGATATATACGTTTATACTTATAATTGAAATAACCACATGTTATTATGTGGAATATATTCGCACGAATAGCTTTATATTTATTATTATTTTGTGGCATAGCACTCGATTAAATTAATGTTTTATTACGTGTTTAAAACAAATGCGGTTTTTGCGTCTATTTTTACATTCATGTCTATTGTAATTATTTTAATGCTGCTATAATTAATGAGTAGTCTATACATTACATCAGCTGAAGTATGCGGATGTGACGCTGCATGTTTCGTCTTTAAGACCAATAAATTACGTTCAACAATAGTAATAAGCCGGTCCCAGTTATCGTGGCCACATTGACGAATTTCCTTTGTGCCTCCAGCACGCAATACAGCTATTACCACCGTGTCAATAACGAACAAAATTATACCTCGCTTTTTGCTTCACCCGTATCTTTGTTCTTAAATATTATTCAACGTTTTATTTTTTATCATAATTATAATTACACTCGTATCATTAAGATTATGCTACTAGTGTTTGTGAGGACGTTACCAAGGTTAATTCGAAGACTTTGACCGTCACAGGCTGTGGTCAATACGATGGTCGTAATGCTTCGATGGTTTTTAGTTGAGGATCTACTAACGTGTGTTGTAGTGGCCATTATTTAAGTAAAGGTCAATTTAGAATGCATCGAATTTACTTCCCTTTTTTGCTCATTCCGTTTTCAATTTTATAATCCACCGTTTTTAATAGAAGTAATTATGTTTTTAATTCGAGAACTGCTTCAATATTTGCGAACTGATCCCAGTGTGTTATTAATTTTATTTTTATTTTCTCTCGCTACCTTATCCGTTCGGAAATCTAAACCCAGATGTAATTTGAGGAGCCTTTATCCTAAGATTAAAAGCCCATAAAAACGAGCGAACCTCAACATTATCAGATTATTCTTGTACCTGATTGCATATTGCATCGTTTTTTTTATATACCAGTACGTTATTATCGGAGAATTCATTTGAATAAACATAATGTTTCCGTCGAATCGGATTCATAATGGCCCGCGTCGTAAATGGCTCGGAATATCGACCTCGATTCAGCTTTTTGAAGTACAAGTGTCCGAACAAATCAAACCGATGTTTTATGACGTACGTAAATAGATGCGCGTACGCATTGTCGAGTAGTCGCGTGACTTTTACCGGTTTTTTTATTTTTATACGTCAGATATTACAGCGCAACGAACGTGTTGTATTGATTCCAGTAGGACGTTGCTTAATTTATGTGCAAGTTGTAGATTTACGGTGTTACCTTGTTTGTAGGTATGTGTATAAGTGTGTCCTTTTAGCATTGTCGTCTAAATGGAAATCAATTAACATCGTTTGTCACTACGATATTTATGACGTAATAAACAATTTTATGTGCCACTTAATTTGTTTAGTCAGTAATAAAAGCAAGATATTTACGCAGATTGTCACATCGCCTTGTTTTCTTTTGCGTTTAATGTCTGTTGATTCTATTTCTGTAAACGCGAGCCTTTTGAATTAATTCACCATTAACATTTGAATTTAATAATAGACGGACAATTATTATGTATTTGCTTAGTAAGTGATGATTATTTGTTTATTTCATAAGGTTCGTTTTTTTCTCAACATTGTAATGTGGTAATGTTGTAATGGGAGAATTAGATATTTTTTATATCCATTTTAACCAACTCTTCAACTTATTTCTTGCTATGGAAAATTACTTAGTTGTTAATGCGATGTAATTGTGTGTGTAGCTTTACAAATGACCGCAGTCCGGAAGACAACATTATCGTATGTTCCATACCAATACTTTTTCACTGGCTGAACATATAAGGAGTAAATACAATATTGACAAAGGTACTCAATTCTTATACAATGGCATAAAATGAGAGGAATCAGTATGATATTACCGAGCTCCTCAAACAGTGGCATAAAATTAAAAAAATGGGTATAATTTGAACAAAGGTTTTCAAACAGTAGAACAATTATTAAATATACAAGGTATAATATGAACGAAAGTTCTCCTACTTATAAAGAAGAAGTTGGTTCAATATTCACCAAGGTTCTGATACACTGGCATAAAATAATAGGAAAAGGTATAATATTCACATACAGTGGCATGAAATAAAAGTGGTTATAATATTAACAAAGGTTCTCAAACAGTTAGCAAAACGTTCCGATGGGATAGTAACACTACAGCCAAGAATAGCATGTCGGACATTTGGCAGATCACCAGCTAGATGACCAGACGCAGGCGAAACAATAGATCGAATTGGCTCTCATTCTAGTTTGAATTATATTAAAATATTTAGAGCCAATATATATTAAATAGAGCGGTAACGAGGCGGGGGTGATGGTAGATTGTGAGATTTTTTGGAAGCGATTTATGGTGGATAATGGTTTGAAATTAGACGAAGTATTTTTTATATAGTTATATATAATTTTTTTAATTATTTAATTTAATTGTAATTTGTAATTGATTTGGAGCTAATACACAATTACACAGATACATTACATAGATGAGTAGTGATGTTAAAAGTATGAAATAAAGTGATTTTTTTATTTTGATTGAGTTTTTGAATGACACTATAAATTAAATAGGAACAAATTCACTGTATACTTATAGTGAATTTGTTTGAATTGTGCATGGAGAACGATTGAACGGTAATTAGATAAAATTTAGCAAACTAATAGACCTTGACTTAGATTAAAACAAGATAACTATATTTATTCCGGTTTTGCGTGAAGACGTCGCGCTCTATCAATTCTACGTAGATAATTTTTTGTTTAAGAAGAAATTACTTGCAAATAAATGTAAGGCTACATTAAAATTGTTGAAGAAAAAATTTAATTACCAATAAAGTTTTTTACTGGGTATTTGATCGAATCTGACCTATTTATATTTCTGTTAATTACAAGTACTTACTCTATTTCAATTAAATTATTACACGACTAAAACCACGTGACTATCACTAGTACATAACCTCATAGTGTGTGTGTGAAGTCCCATGTAAGGGGCAGATGCATTATACATCTGTTTCACTGATCGATTTTCTTTAGGGACAAGTAGGTGATCAGCCTTCTGTGTCCTACCAGACCAAGACATTTTTTTTTCTTCGTCTCCACCGGGAATCGAACCCAGGACCCCTCGGTGTTACGCTCACGCGTCAACCACTATACTGAGGAGGCGGTCAAAACATCAGAACATAACCTCATCGATATATTAAAAACGATAGCGGTGCGTCAATTAACATTGGTGTTCCACAGGGATCTATTTTAGGACCCTTCTTGTTCTTGGTATATATCAATGATCTACCTTATTATTTACAGGATAGGTGTGAAATAGTTCTGTTTGCAGATGATACCTCATTAATATTTAATGTGGATAGGCATGACCCAAATGTTGACGAAGTGAACAGTGCTCTTTTACACATATCCGACTGGTTTACTGCTAATAATTTATTATTAAATGCCAAAAAAACAACTTGTGTTGAATTTTTACTACCAAACGTTAAAAAGTTAAGCAGAAATATTACCTTGAACGGGGAGGTATTACACCCTACAGAATCGACTGTATTTCTTGGGTTAACATTGGACGAGAAACTACAGTGGGGAGCCCATGTCAACACCGCTGCAGGTAAGCTCAGTTCAGCAGCATATCCGAAAGGTAAGGCATCTCACCGATGAAGATACAGCTAGATTGGTTTATTTCAGCTACTTTCATAGTATTATGTCCTATGGAATTCTACTATGGGGCAGGGCAGCAGATATAGAAACTATATTTATCTTACAGAAAAGAGCCATTCGTTCTATATATAATTTACGTGCTCGGGACTCACTAAGAGATCTCTTTAAGAATACTGGTATCCTTACTGTACCATCACAGTATATATTTAATAATATTTTGCATGTACACAAAAACGCCGACTTACACACAAGAGTAGGAGATAGACACTGTTATGGCACAAGGAACAGAAATAGAATTGAAATGCCATTTTTCCGATTAGCTAAAGTTAAAAATTCATTTATGGGTCAAGGTATACGCTTTTACAATAGAATTCCTCATAATATTAAAGAGTTTAGTAGTTCTAAATTTAAAACTTATATAAAAAATGTACTAGTTCAGAGAGCGTACTACAGTATTCAGGAATATATGGACGATAAAAACCCATGGAGGGTTGTCGCGTAAAAACCACAGGACAGTTCTTTGGCATGTTATTACAATACTTATATGTTGTTACATATGTATTTTGTAAAATTGTAAAACTGACATGATTTAAAAGAGCAACTATGGAGTTTCTTGCCGGTTCTTCTCCGTAGATACTGCTTTCCGAATCGGTGGTAAATTTTAAAATATGTAATGACGTTTCAAAAGTGCTTCTTTAAGAAGTCTAATTGAATAAATAAATGTTTGAGTTTGAGTTTGAAATAAATCTCTACCGTACGAAAGTCACGTCAAAAATCGATTCCGAATCGATTATAATATTATGATATACGCGATCAATGTCAACATAATCGATTACGTAGTGTTACGCAATGCGCACGCGCATCCCGCGCCCCGCCATTTCTACCGTACGTGCTGACCTTGAACGGACGTCACTTTCACTATTTTATGAGACGCCGGTACAAGGTTATGATATTATGTTTTTTAAGTTGAGGTATTGAAGACGCGCCGCGGATGGTTCACGTATGAATTTTTTGCTTTTACTACTGAATTAACTAGGTAGGTTGGTAACTACTATTTTTTTATGTAAACTGTATGATTTGCTTTGCATAAGGATGTTAATCTCTTGTAAAAAATGTGGTGTATAAAAAAGGCGAAGAAAAATACACGCAAACCAATTTGAATTCAATTAGACAGTCCGAAGGTCACTAGTTGCTCTTCAAATGTTAATTTTTAATCCTATTTTTTATTCTTATTAATTTTTTCGTCTTCGTGTTTTTTGGAATTATTCATGCATCGACATAAATCACTTATTATTTATAAACCAGTCTACTAAAAGCGGAAAACTACTTAAAAAAGTATTAAATTATTTGCGTATAATTTTACAGTAATTTGTGTATATTTAATTAAGTGTTGATAATGAATTAATAACCCATTACTATTCATATTTCTTCATTATTTTAGGGGTCAAGTTGAATCGTAAAGGTCAGATAAAATCTTTAACATTAAACTCGGTTGGTGGTGCAACTGTTCCTATAATATCCTTGAAATCTGTGTTTACTTGGAAAGTATGTCAATTGTACATTTAACATCATATTACAAACTAGTGGTCCGCCCCGGCTTCGCCTGTGGTACCTATGTACCTGCTATGCATGCTATAAAAAGATCGCTTACGTATCCAACGGTGAAAGAATTTTCGAAGTCGGTCCAGTAGTTCCTGATACTAGCATGTTCAAACAAATTCTTCAGCTTTGTATAATAATTATACATGTTAAAGAATTTATTTTTAATGCGACAAAATAATTGATAAACACACTTGATCATCTTCTCTTTAGTATAGTGGTTTAGAAGTGGTACTTGTTACGAAGTGGTCCTTAATTCGATACCCGGTAGAGATAATAAAATCGCAGCCGCGTAGCGTATGAATTAGCTATTTAAAAATCTTATGCTTATTATCCTTCTATCGCTTTGTTTCTCTATTTTTTCTTAAAAACAATAATTTAAGTATTTAAATTACAAAAAAGTTCGTACTTGGCTTTTTACCACCAGGCATTAAAACTTCTATATTAAGCGTCTTAACATTTAACTGCATTATTAATAATGTTCATTAAAGCTGTATTTATACTATAAAATAAACGCAATACGATCGAAACGAAGCCTTAAGTATTTATTTTTATGCAGCGGATAACACCAGTAATTTATTAGATTCATCCTCATTAGGTATTTACATAAATTAAAAGAAAAAAGGTAAGCTTTATTGAAAAGCAACCGGATACCAAAACAAGTATTGGTCGAGACTCGAGCGCCATCTATTTTAATCGTTTCATTATAATGCTAATTTTATATTTCATTTGCATTCATAAGGTAGTTTTCCGCCCGCGGCTTCGCTTGTATGCACTTGACGATAGGACAACAGTGTTTACACGGAAAAATGATTTTGCTGTATCGTTTTTGAACCGAATTTTTTTGAATACTAACAAAATTCTTTATTTGCTTTACTAGTTTCCCTTTTTTAATTTTTGTTCAAAAATAAATGACGCAGATATTATATCCGGACAAAATAAACTCTAATCAAAGTTATTGTTCATTTTTCGTAGCACTTATAAAAAATAGATACTAAAAAAGATAAAAATCTACTATCAAAGCTAAACCTTTGACATTATCGACGTTAAAATTAAAAAATGCCAAGCTTTTACAATATTGGCGCATTTTTATGATAAGAGTTATAAATTTTTATTCGTAGAACTATTACACTAGAGAATATTAAAAAATGTTGGCTGACTACACGAGCGTTAAAAAGATTGTAATTTTTTTAATAAAAGATTGTGACATTTTAGTTTAAAAATGACTACTATTTTTTCAGCACGCAATTTTATTAGCGTGCTAGCTCTTGTAATAAAATATATTATGTATGTATTATAACTCAATAAAAATTAGAGAATGTTAGTCTGCATACTCCTCCGAAACGGGTGGACCGATTCTCATGAAATTTTCTGTGCATATCGGGTAAGTCTGACAATCGGCCAACATCTATTTTTCATATGTACCACGGGCGAAGCCGGGGCGGGCCGCTAGTAGTTATATATATTCTTTATTGTACACAATTTTTAATTTTACAATACCAGGATATCAGAAGCAATTGGCGTCTTGTATTATATTTGTTTATAGTCACTTCGTGTTTTTGTAAGCTTTTGACGTTTTTGTAAGTTAAATATATTCTTATCACAGCAGCGACTTATCCAACAAATTAAAAATCGTTAAATATCCTTTCAGTTATTCTAGGACCTTTGGACCAACTTTGTTACAAGTTTCCGTGTCGAAAAGTGAAAACTATGTTTTTAAATTATTCTACTATATAATCACTTACTGTTTGAAAAGCAACCCCAGATCTTAATCACTCTGAATAAGATCGACATTTCCATGAACTTGCACTTAACGAAAATTATTTCAATATTACTCTTGACTTAACATTTTGCGTCATTAACAAATTAAGTTTACTCAGCGCTGGAGCGGTCTAGACCCTTTGTAAATAACTCTGTTGAATTAGTAGATTCACTTTAAATTGTCGTATTATCCTAAATAATGTGTACTCATCTTGAAGTTTTGTGCAAAATAAACCAGCTTTTGAGTGAATTTCTTTGTATAGTACCTATGTAGAAAAATATAAATTTTTTGTCTGTTTGCTTGTGTTGTTAACAGCTAGTGTCTGAAACGGTTGGGTCAAGGATGCACAGTTACAAGAATGTAGCATACGGGCTCCAAGAATTCAGATATGATTCATTTAAAATTTTTCATTAATTTAAAACTTTATGTAGAGCTATTGTATAATATTTTAAATATATGTACATAATATATTTTTTATTTGTTTTTATATTGAAATCTACGTCCTGAAATATATTATAATTTATAAGTGATTTAAATCTAAGTCCCACGCAAGCGAAGCCAAGTCCTACACCAGGTAGATCTATTATTTACTAAAAACTGTAAAATAATTCTATAAAGAAGCTGTTATTTTAAAAATTACGTGACATCGTACAATCGATGTTTTTATTGTATTGTTTTACATAAATATCGACTGCTTTAATTGGTGTGACCTCAATATTGTACCTTATTAAAACCGGCTTGAATATTTTGCGTTATTGTTATTAATTTAATCATTAAATGGGATAGCCTTGGATAGGGAGTTGATGTTTGTGTGTCTGTGTATATGTAGAGAATATAATATGTATGTCAGTGAATGTATGAGTATGTAAATCTGTGCATATTTTAGATTTTAGCAATATAATAGTGAGTTTAATGATTTAAGCAAAGACACAATTTTAATAAAAGGTTACAACAAGTGTTTAAATGTATAAAGTATGAAAGGTTATATAGAGGTTTTATACAAATAAGTTGGTATTTTATTAACCTACGTAAATCCTACCTAAATTCAAACAAGACTAATTTTTAAGAATTTTTTTTTGCATTTACAAAAACATATAAAGAAAAAATGAACTAGCTAGATTAGTAACTGTAAATGCTCAATTCACAAAGAACAAACACCAAAAACAATACATAAATCAGTTCCCAGATTGCATTCGCAATATAATTGATCGGCTCACATCTAAACATCTACTCCATCTCAATGATGGGATGTCTGACGTCACAGCATTGTTTACATTGGCGAGATGCACCGAATAGGCAAATGGTTTAGGATTTGGGATTTATTTTAGTTTCAGATCAGAGAATGATATTAGTTTGAGGAGTATCCTCTGGGTGTTGGACTATAATCCTATGTTCATAGCCAATGTAAATTTGATATGCGTCTACACGTTTGTATTTGTATAATGCTATCCCTAAGAAAGTATTATTTTCATTCATGTATAAGCTACATTTCTTTGTGCTTTAAAAACGTACATTTCTATGTACCATTGCATTAAATTAATTTACGAAACAGAAAATATTTTAAATTTTTTGTGGCTTTTGATAGATATAATTTTCGTGGAACTTACAAGTCTGGTTTCATAAAAAATCTACGGTGAATCTTAAACCTGGTTTCATTTTCAAGAATATATTTCCTCGGATGTTTTTCAATAACCAAAATTGCTAATTCTTTAAAGTAATGACGTGCCCCTAACAAAACAGAAACTTATTACGCCTCGCGATAGTCCTAAATCCGAACAAAATACGACAAGAAATAAAAGGAGCAGATAAAAATTCCATTTACCCGTTTACGTGCCACCAAAACGAATGTTTTGTATCGCAAAATATTTAAAGCCCTTTCTCGTATCTCAAGGAAGCCGACCTCTAAAATCGAGTTACATTTTGTAATAGCATACGAGACCATACGTCGTAAAAGTTTGTATGAATGTATTGATATCCAGCCACTCGGCCGTGTTATTAGCCGGCCGAATTGTGTATATAGTTAAATGTATATGTGCAGAACACTCAGTGCACTTTCATTTTGGCAGGGTAATACTTTTTAATCTCTTTGTGACTGCACGAAGTTTCGTGGGTCGTTTTTTCGTTTCGTGATTTCGGTAATTGGGCACAATATTTATCTTATGTCTTCGATTTGAACTTGGAAATTGTTGCAACGTCGATTGCGTTTTTTTTTTTACTTCGTTAAAAGTAACAGCGGTAAATTATTGATAAATATTTCTGGGTGTTTTTATGAGAGTATTTTTTCAAACGCAAAATCATTTTTATATTTCGATAAAATGAAACCTCAGTTCGTTCTTGTTAAAAGATTAATGGACATCTTTATCATAATTCATTTACGTGAATAAATTTTGTAAAAATATATTTGTTTTAATTTTTAAAAGAACACGTATTTATTAATCAAAGTCAATGGACAAAAAATATATATTATCACATACAAAAAATCGAAAAAACAAGTTTTTTATGCCTTTTTCATCGAAGTACATCGTGCACGTTCTCGCAAAAGTATTTCGCGCCTTAAATAAATTTGGCGAATGTTCTGGTCGGTTAATGAGCCAATTGTGGTTTATTTTGGTCCAGACACCATGTGATGGGTGATTACACGTTAAGATGTATGGCGGTGATTAAGGTGCCATCGTATCGGTGTAAATTAAAAGTAAATCTTATATTTTTTGGACTTTTTTTTTGTTTTGTATGAAATACCAACTTCAGGTAGATAATATGTAAATATAATATTGTATTTAATTTTGCGATATTTCATTTCATTATTTTATAATATTATGTTGTGTAGAAATTGAAAAATACATGGAAATGGCTACAAAAACGACCTTATCCATCGCAGTGATCTGTGCCAAGTGACCGTAAGTTATTACATATAAATATATATTTAAACAATAATTAAGAGAGCAAACGGCCCAAAAAGAATTTGTTAAAAAGATAAATAAAAAAAATGAATATTGTACTCATAATTAAACCTTACCTACCAACCTTATACATATAGAAATAACCTGCCTTAGCAACTGGACCTTACAAGGAATGTTCCGTAAATAATTGGGGAGTAGGTGTCAATGAAATGTGAGAAATCCTTTGAGGGTAATAAATCAAGATTATGTGGTAATTTGGGATAAATCCTTGAAATACATAATTAAACATAAATTCAGTAGTGATTTATAGTTCGGTAATTAGTATTGATTTACGCAAATTACAATGTTAAATTATTTTTAATAAAATAGTGAAAATTCGGATCATGAGACTGGTCTAAATAGCTTCTTCCATCAATACTATACTTATTGAAATAATGTTAATAACACTAGATATTGATTTTTTTTAACTTAACATTTTTCAAATATTATAAATATAAACTACATTTTATTATTTAAGAATTAAAATAATACATTATAACGTGTTTGTTTTATGAGATATACATTGAGAAAACTATCTTCAAACATAAGCCAAACCGCGTACCAAAGCTACTATCAAAGCAAATATATTTCCATTAACAACATTCAGTAACTATATTAAACGCGTGTTTGTACAGACACTGTTACACTATATTAGTTGTAATAATTTATCATATGCGTAACGAAAGACAAACATAAGCCAGATAGATTTTAGCTAAAGATACCACATATTGGTACAGCATGGCCCATTCAATTCTCCAATGTCTACACGCTCTACAGGGTGTTCATAAAATGGAATCTTTTATAGCCGGTGTTTGTGTGCGAAAATTTATATTACGGCGCCGTGTATTTTCGACGTCGGAAGGTGTTATTATAAGAGTTTATTGGGGTATTTGTTTTCGTTAAGCCGATTGGCTGTCATCATTTTAGTGTAACGCAATATTAATAAAGTCTAAGAAGTAATAATGTGTTGGTTTTGCGGTTTGTAAATTAAAATGTCTGATAAAAACTAAAACTTCTATTGAATGTATTATGTAAGTAATACAAATTCAATAATTCTTTCAATATACTTACTAGTAACTCAAGACTCATAAATAAATTTTACTTTTTAACGAATTCATTTAAAAATGTGGTTAATTAAAGAGTCACTCATTGATAAAATAGAAAGCACAAAACCTTATTTTAATACCATTCCATTCCAAACACCATGTATAAGGGGAGTAGATACAAATAGTAACTCGATGAGTTTGATCGCTTCGATTTAGGCGGATTCGAAATTAGCGTCAACCGGGATGGTAATTTGGTTGTCAGACCTCAATAACTGTCGAACTATCGAGAAGTTACAATCTAATTTTGTAGTGTACAGCTCTCGTAGCGTTTGACGTGAACCGGTATTTAGGAGCACCCTGTATTTAGTAGTTCTTTTTATTAGTTAGGTGAATACTAAATTATATCTTTGCTTTTTAGGATAATCGGAAATTTTTCATTCATTTTTGGATTTGTTTCTAAAACTTTTACATGGATGGTTTAAGACTTATGTGGTCATAAATTCCCTAACGTCTCTATATTGAATGTTTTTATTTAACCATTATTTTAGCAGAGAGTCTCGCAGCAGGCATGATTATTTCCACATTATTTTTAATTTTAAAACTTCAATAAATATTTCTTCAAAAATAAGACCTATATAAAACGCATTTTAAGCCACAAATTTACGACCATATCTACACGTTCCTATATCTACAATCCCCATATTACATACATACTAAGACACGTATGACTAAGGCCTTGTAAATCAAAATCCGTGCCTTCGCATGTGTGTTCAATAAACATATCAACAATGTTTGCGTCAGAGCCTCGCAGGCTGTATAAGATTGTTGGTTTTAGCTAAAATTCGCCTAATTGAAGCTATGTGTATTTATGTACTTAGTATTGATATATGCTAATAAACACGTGTGTGAAATCGAGTGGAATTTCAGCAAGTTTGTGATTATATTTTGAGTATTATAAATGAGTATAATAAAATTAATAAATTAATTTAGAATTTTCAAAAACGATGGGTTTTA
This sequence comes from Colias eurytheme, assembly GCA_907164685.1. Lineage (NCBI taxonomy): Eukaryota > Metazoa > Arthropoda > Insecta > Lepidoptera > Pieridae > Colias > Colias eurytheme. The sequence continues at coordinate 23,693 of CAJQZN010038565.1, read as the reverse complement.
AAATCTTTTGATCAAAATATATTGTATATTAAATGAATTTATAGAAGCACCTTTTGTTTTTCTAGGTCAAATGGACGAACAATTTTTTTTATTGTTGTCAGCACCAAGTTTTTAGAATTAAATTATTTTGCGTGACAACACTTCGTTCTTAAAGCGAGCTTAAGAAAAAATATTTTCTTAAATCACTCCTTGGCAACACAATATTCGTTTATCTCTTTCGCTCTAAAATAATTTAACGTAAGATAGAAAGAAACAAAAACATATTGTTATGTGAAAAAAAAATATATAGCATAGGAAGAAACAAAGGCATATCAGTGAAAATAATGTTTGTAAAGACAGAAATATAATTGATAAAGACAGCATTTTTGACGTTTTGATTTAAAACTACAATTTCTATCTAGATTTTAATATATGTCTAGCTCAGAGATAATTCGGCTTGTGACACCACATTTAAAACACTAGAATTCCTGTCAGAGTTTTTAAAGAATAATAGATTTCTTTGTAAATATCGTTCACCGTACGGTTGTCTTGGCAGTGGTAAGGCTAGTCAAATAGCCAACTGGGTCACGTGTAGAACAATATTAGTTATGACAGCATTATAACAATACATTTTTTTTTAACATGAAATATTGATAAATCTTGTAGATACTTTTAAAAATCGTGTATCGTGTACCTATATATTTTATATAGACGGATTATTGGTTTTAAAATTTCTTAAAAAAATACCTAAATAAATTTTAAAACAATGGTTTTGAACGAATGTTCACAAGAATATTCGTAACGTTTGTGTGTGAACATCAAACACAAAAATGTTTTAGCTAAGAAGTTACCTACTATACCTAAGAATACAGACATAATTCTCATGAAATAAAATCTCAATTATAGGAAATAGTTCTATATATAACATATAAAAATAGCATAAACACTATTATTTCGCTCAATCTTCAGCTGTTTACAAAGTCGATAGTACACACACATAAGTGTCGTTTAACAAAGCAATACGTTATTATTAAGATGGATCCTCTAACAAATTGATTTATCTCGCGGTCTAATGAATTTCATTGGAGAGACGCCAGCAATTCTGTATGCCATATAAAGGCCTTAAGCGTATCAATCGTAGCGGAAAATATCATCCCAATGTATATTGTATGTATATTGGGGACCATTTATTTACTGCCCTTCTAATGGTAAGGATTAAAAAATATTTTTTCACTGTAACAGTATTTTATTAATTTATTGATTCAACATTAAAAAACGGCGAGCGTTTGTTCTTGAAAAGAGATAGCCAAACATTATTTTTATGCATTTATTACGTCGCGAAGGACCATCGTACCGATTAATTATTATTATTAGCTATCGAGCTCACGTTTCGCATTGTAACTCAGGATACACTGTATAGCTATAATATATGTAAAATTTCAAACACACTTGATCAGCTGATTTAACGTGAAAGAGAAGAACTTTCATCCTTCCTCATAAACACAGATTTATAATATACTAGCTTACCGCCCGCGTCTTCGCCCGCTTTGTCTAAAACCTAATAAATTGTATACTTAAACCTTCCTCTTGAATCACTCTATCTATTAAAAAAAACCGCATCAAAATCCGTTGCGTAGTTTTAAAGATTTAAGCATACAAAGGGACATAGGGACAGGACTTTGTTTTATACTACCTCTATGTAGTGATATCAGTAGGATAGAATAGGACATCGGATTAGTAGGATAGAACAACTACGCCATAGACGAACTAGGTAAACAAAGTTGTACTACATTGTACTCGTAAATACATACAAACCAAACACTCCAAGGATCAAACCGTCTTGTTCGCAGAAGCGTTAATTATCAATTTCAAGAAGCCAAGTGTCAGCGTAAGGCCTTGCAGAACCTGTTTCTTGGTCGTGTAACGTGTTGTAACGAAACATCATTACGCTATAGTATCTCGAATTTAATAAGTATTGTAAGGATTGAATAATCTCATTTTGTGAAAGGTTTTAGGTGTGTGGGTTGAAAGGACGCCAATATTTGCAGCTTTCTGTCTGATTGACAGAAACATGCATGTCTTTTATGACCAAAACGTGTTAGTCGCTCTGCGTACTTCTTGTAATGGAATAGATAGTCCTTTAGTTATTTGATTTATATGGTATTTATAGAATACTTTTTGCTTTGGAAATGAAAAGTATATTGCTCGAGACTATTTAGCTTTTATTGTAACTACCTGGTGTAAAAAAAAAAACAAATAAAAAATAATAATAGTTTAATAAAACTAAAAAAACACGCTTTTTACAGAAAACCGAACTAAAAAATAGAAAATTTTATCAAATTAGTGTATTGTCATCGGTCCTCAATAAATCTACAAAGTTTGAACGAAATCTGGCCGTTTAAAGTGGGTCAAAATCGCGCCCAAAGAAGTCGGTTACAAACATACAAACATACAGGTGAAGCTAATATAAAGCGTGTAATAATAATAATAAAATTTTGGATAAGAATAATTAAAACTTGAGTAGCATTTTCTATGCCTCGCATCAAGGCTTATTAATTATTATGATATGCGTAGTAAAAAGTATAAAATAAGTAATTTAAAACTTAAAAATATATAATCTGTCCCTTGGTACGTGACTAGTAAAAATAAAATAGTATGGGAATTGTTTGTCTGTCCAGCCGGTAGCGTGAGATCGGAGTTTTTTCATAAATTTCTAGGATATTCCATCTCTGATAGTCGCCATCTATATAAGGCATAAGTGCTTTGTCAGCTATTTTTGTTTTTGTCCCCTCTCAACTATGTAGTTTTAATAATATAATTATTTGTGATGTTATTATGTTTTGCTATTCCTCTATAAGCGTTTAATCATATTGTGTTTATTTTTTACTTAAGTCTGCCGACAATGGAATTTTTATAGATTTATTGAAGAAATATTTTCTGTAATAATTATTTTCACTTCAATGAAGCAATTTGTCTCGTTCGTTATATAAATATCTGTAGGTTCATTGAAATGGCTAGACAGAATGGATTTGAAACGCCCACTTTTCTTGGATAATTTCAATCATAAAACTAATTAAATTTATGTTCTTTTTTACAGGTAAGTGTTGCTAATTGCTGTTAGCTGGTCTTATTCTCCTGAAATAGTAAGTTTTTTATGTATAAAATCGTCGATCGTATCTGCGGCTAAACACTGTTATAAACAGACGTTCCTAAATTTTTGTATATTAAACTAGATGGAGCTCTAGTATTATACATATGTAGTAATTAAAGACTTTAATTTCAAACGCGTTTTATTCATTATATTATTAACCAGACAGAATATAGCGAGTGTAGTCACGAGGAGTCTCCGTTAAGCGCGCTACACACGATCACTAAAAAGTATTTAACACAGATCACAGGAAGTATTTAATTTCTAGCTGAAACTATTTATGCATAAAAGATTAACATACATCAATGCCTCGATTCCCATCATTCACGTTAATAATCACTAGGAAAGGAATAAATATAATAATAAGTGGCCGTTGAATCCTATATAATTATCCGACTAATTGCAGCGATTTTAATTACGCTGTAAGTTACTAATTGTAATACCGACCACTTAGATAATCCCTGTTACCTTAGTGGACGTAATTGGAGATATAAATCAAACTGACTATTGAGGGAACGCTTCCTGTATCAATTTTGATTGGAAGAAAAGAAAATATATTAAGGGGTAAATAGTAGTGTAAATATATTGTAGCTTTACGCCCGTGACTTCGCTCGCTTTGTTTAAAATCGAATAAATTAAATACTAGGAAATTCCTCTCGAATCACTCTAGCTATTAAAAAAGCTCCATAAAAATCTGTTGCGTAATTATAAGACCCAAGCATACTTACTTTACGATCCAATACTCTTCTCAAAGAAGTCTAAATTGAATAAATAGGTGTGAGTGTGCGTGTGTGTCTTGTCCTATGCATCCGGTCATTTCACACCTGCTTTACTATCTGATTTATTAGAGTAAGTTGTTTATCAGCTTTTTAGAGGCTACCAGTTTTGTATTTTTAGCCTTTTTTATCTCTACAGGGTTAAAATTCATATTCAATAAACCACTGTGCCAACCGCATATTGAAAATAGGTTCACCGCGTATTATGTATAAACACAGTTTACGAATATTTAAAATACGTATTCATTTTATTCGGTTGAATACACAGAAACTATCTTTCAATAGAACAACCTCTTTTTCAATACTCATTAAACAAAATCAATTGGATACTCAATTTAAAATAAAACGCGTTGGTTGATTTTTAATTAAGTGCCGACGAAATACAAACATCTTGGAATATTCGAGAAATTTAATAGTCTCTGAGAGGATTATTATCTAGAAGCTTCGTAACTAAATGCCGCAGATATTTTTTACTTTATTGAAAGACATTCTTTCATGATTTTTAAAGGATTTCTGCTAAAATTATTATTAGAGGTTACATGAAGGTTATTTTAGGTTATTTATTATTTTAGGTTAGGTTATTTTAGATTATTAATATTCTGTATACTATTATTTGTCTGTAAAATAATCTTCTAGGAAAGTCGGGAAAGGCTTCTGTGTTAGACTGAAATTATAATTTATGTTTCCATCTCCAGAATTTTCATATTCCAATTATTATTTTCCACTTACGATCTATTCTTAATTCGTCGCCCCTACATGGTAAAAGACGCGGTTTCGAAGAATACCGCCTTCGGACGGGATTTTGTTCTGTTCTTAAAAAAAATTCGATAATTTCCTTTATTTATTTTATAACAAAGACACAACCGACTAATTGATATAACTAAAATCGCATGAATGAGCGTACCATTACGGCCCTATCTTTTATAAGCCCTTTACAGCGCTAATGAATTCTTTTAAGATTACTACACTTGCCCGACCGCTGGGCGGATTATAGGCAATAAGTCGATTACCTGTGATGCCTAAGTGCCGCTAAGTAGATGCGTATCTAACTTATTATTTATACTTAATTAAGCTAAATATGACTTGACGGTTCCCGTGCGCACAGAGGCAACTGTGTGTTTTAACCGGTTTTAAAGCAGGTTTTTTTATGTATTTTTTTTTCTTTATCAGTGAAATAAGATTATGATTGATTAACCGTTTTTGTCTGATTAGCGCAACAGTAGGATTGGGAATGTATAAGGTAATTGCTTAGAACATAGGTACATTAGGCCAGTGGAAATTAACATTAAATTCGCAAAGCACGATGTAGATTTGAATTTTTGGTATGTTGTTTGGATCAGTTAGGGTGATGTAAATCCCAATTTGCAACTTCGAAAAAGTTGTGCTCGCTGCGCACCACGTGATAAACTGCGAAAATTTTGGACTTTTTTCACTTTTTGCTCTAAAAGTCATAAACTATGCGTTTCCGACAAGTATGATTCAGTACATAAATTAAGGTTATTAAATTTGCAACAATTTAAGCCTAACCGCAGCTCTCTAAACCTTATAACGACTAAACTGTGGCCATTCGAAGATGGTTCATTCTTCCGGAAATATTGAAATTTTTAGTTTTGCTCCCGTTTGAAGCAAAATATTGGCAAAAACCGCTCGTTCTATGAGAAGGAAATATTTAACAGGGCATCTAAGTTTTGCAAGAAGGTGATGAAAGAAGCACATCGCGACCATATCCGCCATATAGGGAACAGGCTATCATCTTACCCAGCCGGTAGCAAAGCCTTTTGGTCTCTTGCGAAAGCTGTGGAAACCAACTTTTCTCGACCCTCTTTTCCTCCACTGTTTAAACCTGACGGATCCCTTGCCCATAGTGCGAAAGAGAAAGCAGATGTGTTCGCATTTCATTTCTCCACCAACTCTCGTCTAGATCCTACGAATGTAATACCACCTAGCATACCACATTGTGGTTCCCTAATGCCAGAAATTCGTATAAAACAAAAAGAAGTGTTGAATGAAATGCGCAACCTAAACGTAAATAAAGCAAGTGGGCCCGATGGTATACCAGCGATCGTCTTGAAGACCTGCGCACCTGAGCTATCACCAATTCTCACTCGCCTGTTTCGCCTGTCTTTCAAAATGGGGGTGGTGCCTAAAGCATGGAAGCTCGCTAACATCCAACCAGTACCTAAGAAAGGAAGTCGTGCTGACCCATCTAATTATCGCCCGATCTCAATAACATCCATAATTTGCAAAATTATGGAGCGAATATTGAACTATAGGCTCCTCACGCATCTTGAATCCAACGACATTCTAAATGATCGCCAGTACGGTTTCCGTAAGAAGAGATCTACTGGTGACCTTCTGGTTCACGCTTCACATCTGTGGGGAGAAGCCTTGGAGAATCATGGGGAGGCTCTTGCTGTGTCCCTTGACATCTCCAAGGCTTTTGATAAAGTTTGGCACGACAGTTTAATAAACAAGCTTCCTTCCTATGGAGTGCCCTCCACCCTTAGCATCTGGATAGCTGATTTCCTACGGGAACGATCAGTGCGTGTCGTCGTCGATGGCTGCGCTTCTGATCAATTGGCAATTAATGCCGGAGTTCCCCAAGGATCTGTCCTGTCTGCAACGCTGTTTCTGCTGCACATAAATGATATGCTTAAGCATAACATTTTTGGGTATGCAGATGACAGCACCGTTGTAGAAAGGTACTTATCTGATGCTACTGCAACAAAGGACAAAATTAAAATGGAAAGAGAGGCCATGGTCGAACGCGTGAATAGGACACTCAGAGAGGTCTCCGATTGGGGTGACTCCAATCTTGTCCAATTCAATGCCAATAAAACTCAGGCCTGCCTTTTCACTGCCAAAAAGTGTAGTTTTGAGCTGACGCCTTCTTTTCAGAATGTAGCGATTACAGTAGCTGACCACCTTGAGCTACTAGGAGTAACTCTCTCATCTGATCTTAACTTCGGTGCTTTCATCGAATCCAAGGCTCGAATGGCTGCCAAAAAACTTGGCATATTATCGAAGGTCAGAGGCAGTACTTCACACCAAAACAGCTTCTAAATATATATCAAGCACAAATTCGTTCGTGTGTGGAGTACTGCAGCCATTTATGGGCTGGAGCTGCAAAAACACATCTAGGAGCACTGGATTCGATTGAGAGACGTGCTGTAAGGATTATAGATAACCTGAATCTGACCAAGAGAAGACTGCTTAGTCTTGAACATAGACGTAAAGTCGCATGCCTATCAGTTTTTTACCGCTTGCACTTCGGGGAATGTGCAACGGAGCTGCATAATCTCATTCCACCCTCCCCTTTCCACCACAGAACATCTCGACGCGCGCTTGGCTTCCATCCCTTCGTAGTTGATGTACCTTTTTTGCGCACAAAACGGTTTCAGAACTCTTTTATAAACCGAACAGCGAGGGACTGGAACGCCTTGCCCGCGTCTGTCTTTCCAGAAACCTATAATCCGGATCTGTTCAGGGTAAAAGTGAATAGGCTCTTTCTAGGCAGGCATGCTCATTCTTAGACTGCATCACTACTTACCATCAGGTAGGATGCAGTCAAATGTCTGGCTATTGTTAATAAAAAAAAAAAAAAAAAAAAAAAAAAAAGTTCGTATAATAAAGTTGTAGTGCATTTAATTTTCTTTCATAAGAGCATAGAACAAAGTCTGTGAGACAAATATTTCACACACAATATCTGAAAAACAAAAAGAAGGTAGAAATAGATTTTTAAAGAATTGAAACTGAGAGCATATAAAATCATAAAAAGGATAATACTTTTTCATTTGCAGGATAGGTAATTAACGAAATTACAAAATTTGGGAAAGTAGGAAAAAAGATTATACGCAAATAATAAACTGCGAAAATTTTGGACTTTTTTCACTTTTTGCTCTAAAAGTCATAAACTATGCGTTTCCGACAAGTATCATTCGGTACATAAATTAAGGTTATTAAATTTGCAACAATTTAAGCCTAATTAAAGCTCTCTAAATCTTATAGCGACTAAACTGTGGCCATTCGAAGATGGTTCATTTTTCCCGAAATATTGAAATTTTTAGTTTTGCTCCCGTTTGAAGCAAAATATTGGCAAAAACCGCTCGTTCTATGAGAAGGTCGTATAATAAAGTTGTAGTGCATTTAATTTTCTTTTATTAGAGCATAGAACAAAGTCTGTGAGACAAATAGTTCACTCACAATATCTGAAAAACAAAAAGAAGGTAGAAATAGATTTTTAAAGAATTGAAACTGAGGGCATATAAAATCATAAAAAGGATAATACTTTTTCATTTGCAGTATAGGTAATTAACAAAATTACAAAGCTAATTAAATTCGCAACAATTTAAGCCAAACCGCAGCTCTCTAAACCTTATAACAACTACGCTGTGGCCTTTCAAAGATAGTCAGTTTTTCCCGAAAATTTCAAATTTTTAGTTTTGCTCCCGTTTGAACCAAAATATTGGCAAAAACCGCTCGTTCTATGAGAAAGTCGTATAATAAAGTTGTAGTGCATTTAATTTTCTTTCATTAGAGCATAGAACAAAGTCTGTGAGACAAATAGTTCACTCACAATATCTGAAAAACAAAAAGAAGGTAGAAATAGATTTTTAAAGAATTGAAACTGAGAGCATATAAAATCATAAAAAGGATAATACTTTTTCATTTGCAGGATAGGTAATTAACAAAATTAAATTTTCTACAACTTTATTTTATGACCTTCTCATAGAACGAGCGGTTTTGCCAATATTTTGGTTCAAACGGGAGCAAAACTAAATATTTGAAAATTTCGGGAAAAACTGACTATCTTTGAAAGGCCACAGCTTAGTTGTTATAAGGTTTAGAGAGCTGCGGTTAGGCTTAAATTGTTGCAAATTTAATTATCTTTGTAATTTTGTTAATTACCTATCCTGCAAATGAAAAAGTATTATCCTTTTTATGATTTTATATGCCCTCAGTTTCAATTCTTTAAAAATCTATTTCTACCTTCTTTTTGTTTTTCAGATATTGTGAGTGAACTATTTGTCTCACAGACTTTGTTCTATGCTCTTATGAAAGAAAATTAAATGCACTACAACTTTATTATACGAACTTCTCATAGAACGAGCGGTTTTTGCCAATATTTTGCTTCAAACGGGAGCAAAACTAAAAATTTCAATATTTCCGGAAAAATGAACCATCTTCGAATGGCCACAGTTTAGTCGTTATAAGGTTTAGAGAGCTGCGGTTAGGCTTAAATTGTTGCAAATTTAATAACCTTAATTTATGTACTGAATCATACTTGTCGGAAACGCATAGTTTATGACTTTTAGAGCAAAAAGTGAAAAAAGTCCAAAATTTTCGCAGTTTATCACGTGGTGCGCAGCGAGCACAACTTTTTCGAAGTTGCAAATTGGGATTTACATCACCCTAACTGATCCAAACAACATACCAAAAATTCAAATCTACATCGTGCTTTGCGAATTTAGGGTTTTTTAGTGTCGATTTCTACTGGCCTACATTCAATTATTAGTTCAATAAAAGTTGCAAAAACCTTTATTAAAAGATCAACAACAACATTATATTATAAACTTCTTTTCACATTCTCTCCTATCGTTTTATTAAAAGGGATTGAATGATCAATCTTGTAGCGAAATTTGGATTTATTACATACCCTACACATACCTTCGGGGAATACGGCCATGTTATGAAATGTTCACTTAATTCGAAAACGTAGGTATTATAAAACTTAATAAATCCTAGACCTACAAAGCTTATAACCTTGAAGTACCATGTCAAAGATGATTACTTACAAGCACAATCTCATGCGTCGTTTACGTTTTAACCATTTAACTCGTGACTACTTAACGCGGTTAAAAATTACCCAATTTTCAAGGTTTATCTCAGGATTTTTAAACGCGCGACTTCACGTAATTCTGTTGCGACACTGTATACGTATATATGATCATTAAGTTATTACTTATTAAATAAATTCAAAAGGTTTATAGTTCATACGTTTTTGTGTGTGTTTATTGATTTTCATAGAAGTAAAGGATATTCAATTATAATGATATAAGAGATTATTTTGATTAAGTTGATTACTTAAAAATTAAGAGCGGAAAAAGTTTACCGATGTGATAAATATTTGTATACGGAAAGCTCTTATATTTTCCAAAGTAATCGTTGTTAATTATTGTTAAAATACCCAAGAACTTTTCATTTTTTTCATATCATTAAAGCTTATAAAAAATAAAAGAACCGTCAATGTGTCCACTATTTCTCGAAGCGGCCGCGGCGTTAAGTAGGTTACACACGATACAATCTTATCGGATCTGAAAGTTGGCGACTAATCGCAGCTTTTGATTTGCGACGATAGTATAGAGGTTAATGCAGTAATGTGTCTCCACCTTTAGGCTGTGTTTCCACTAGAGATGTGCGAGGATGCCTTAACAAACTAAAAAAAAATATTAAAGTCTATATCTTCTGCTTGCGTTCTGACATCGAAAATTAAATTTAAATGTATCTCTTTCCAATCATCCATATCTATTTGGCGAACTTTTACATACAACAAACTCCGTCTATGTACTGGCTCGTACATTAGGCGCGGGACAGACACAAGCGGCGCGGCGCGCATCGGGCGCACTGCCGGCGTGCATCGGGTGCGCTATTGGCTATTTCCAAAGCTCTTTCATACAAAATGTAGAAGTAGGACGTGGTGCAAAACAGGTTGAAGAGGTGCGCTTATGGCACGCCCGCCCCCCGCAGCTTGTGTTTGACCCGCGCCATATGTCTCAAACCTCTCAATGCATTTCTCGCACACATCCATCATTAGTGTCTATCGCATTGGCGAGGTAAAAGAAGTGATTCTATTGGTTCTTTAGAAACACATCCCTTGCTACGCATCCTCGCACATCTCTGGTGGAAACGCAGCCTTAGGAGCGGCGCGGCTTTTAATCAGTAGCGGTGATACTGGTTTTTTTTTTACTTGTCGCTCCTGCTCTAGTTAAATGGTGATGAAAAGAAAATTCTATCTTTTTTACTTATAAAATAAAAAATCTGGAGGGTTTCTTTTAATTGAAATTATGTTTATGTGTAGAATAGTAATTCATCTATTGAGGAAGTAAAGAGTTTAATTTTTAAAAACAAGTTTTGTTGTTTTATTAATTTTCATGTAAATGATATGAAACCTATCGACAATAGGTTTATTTATGTATCGATTCATATCTTATAACTTTAGAAAACACGTAAAAACAGCTTAAATTACAATATAGCATTATTTGAATAAAAAATATATTGCGTACATTGAACCATTTTGATTTATCTGTTAACTGCCTTGAGTCATACGTTCCCACGAACAAAATTACAAGTAGGCCTAATCGTTCCCTAAATGACGAGTTAAAGTTAAAATGTAAAAAAATTGACGGTTCGCTAAATTGAACACCCTGTATTTTGGACGTTTCTCTGCATTACAGTAATGGGCGATAATTCGGTGCATGTGTGAAGTAATTCATGGGTGGATTTTAATCGGCCGTGTGATTATTGGAACGAGTAGCACGTGATGCTTTGTATGAGGTCATTTGGTTATACATGGTGTTTTTTAACGAATTGTTTAAAGACAGTTTTATTCTATATATTTTACAAATTCAATAAGTGATTGGATGCTATTATATAGCACTAGCTGTGCATCGTGGTTTTACCCGCAGTGCTCCACTTCTGTTGGTCTTAGCGTGATGAAATCATATAGCCTCAATAAATGGCCTATATAACACAGAAATAATTTTTCAAATTGGACCAGTAGTTCCTGAGATTAGCGCGTTCACACAAAGAAACAAACAAACACACTCTTCAGCTTTATAATATTAGTATAGATATGTAGTATAGATGCAAGCCAATTAATGATGGGACACAATTAAATAGCATTAAGGTGCAATTAATATGAATTAACTCGGATAAAATCACTCAAATTAAATCTAGTGGTATCAAAGAATAAATGAAAATATGAATATCTTATACACAAAGACGTATCTCGTAAATAGTTTTATTGTAGTCCATTTATAACTGTAATGGCTTCGTCCGGCATCCTTATATTGGGGTCACTTACATATTGTAGTATAGTTCTTAGAACTGATTTAAAAATGTAATTGTTTATTTTTAAAGCGACCAAATAAGTACCTAATAGAAACATAACATTCCTTGTAAGTTTGTTATGTTTTCATAATTTTTTCACTTTTCAAATCATTATCAAATTTCTGAATAAATTTTAGACAGTATGTTTTTGTTTTTGCTCTAATAAATATTTAAAAAGGTAGATGGATACTTGCCCCTAATAAAAATTAAGGCCTATAGTACAATACCTACAAGTGACGTGGACTTTGATTTTCTTCCTTCTTTTGTAGTACTTATATAATCTATATTATACTAGCGGTCCGCCCCGGCTTCGCCCGTGGTACATATGAAAAATAGA